>NW_026501176.1:0-18906 GCF_026875155.1 Cherax quadricarinatus | reverse complement strand
AATTTTAATTAAAAAAAACAATGCCTGATACAACCATTAATGTTTAACATAGTACAGCTATCTTTTCTTTTAATAAATATTTCTTTCACGTCAACCTGGTGACTAACAATTTGTTAACATGGAAGTCTATATCTGGATCACAAGACACAAGTTCCTTGGATCAAGAGACCTTCGCTAAGTTATCTTTCAATAATGGAAAAAATAGCCCAGAACTGGAAAAAACCATTATGGGTTTTGTAACGCCTAGTGTGAGAGTTATTGTTTGATCAGAGGAAGGGGAGTAGCTCCAGTTCCTCGCATCAAAACCCTTCCACTAAGGTCAGTCACACCCCGCCCCCCTCTAAGAACATTAGACCCCATAGAAAATTAAGACTTAAAATAATAATTTGGTGACCAAACTGGTGATGAGGACCAGGAGCTGCAGCTCAACTCTGCTGTTGCACTGACAAATACGTCACCAGACAATACTTACGTTATTTAGGTGTATTAAAAGGATGAGAAAGCGGTAAAGCCGGCGGGGCGGCAGGAGGAGGAGCAACACACCTCTCCTGTACTACCATTAAAGTTCAACTGACCTTCAGTGCCCTTGAGGTTGGTCACTGTCCTGACCTTCACTATAACACTATCAACTGATAACCTGACTAACTCTGACTACCACCACTAGATGCAGTACTACACCATAACTATCAGTACTAACTCATGGTGGGGCGCTCAACCCGTGGGGGGTCATGGACCACCTAGGACGATAAGTTACACTCCCAGGTGCCATAGATCACTTTCTTTGGATGTGATCTATGCCATCACCACTCTCAAGGAACCTCTCTCAAGGCCACCACTCTCACCACCAGAGGCGCTGAACTCCACAACTATTGTACCACTAGTACCAGGGCCGGATTTATAAAGGGGCAACTGCCCAGGGCCGGATTTATAAGAGGGCAACTGCCCAGGGCCTCCCTGCCAGAGGGGGCCCCCAGACGAAGGACTTCCTTTATAACAAAATGTAACAATAAAAAATTAGTTTAATTAATAAATGAATTAAGAACATAAGAAAGGAGGAACATTGCAGTAGGCCTGTTGCCCATACTAGGCAGGTCCTTCACAATCCATCCCACTAACAGAATATTTGCCCAACTCAATTTTCAATGGTACCCAAGCAATAAGTTTTGATGATTCTATTTACTCATGAAGAACGAACACCACTACCAGATGATGTTTCTTCTGAGGATCCACCCGCATTCCCAAGTACATCTGCAGAAAATAAAAAAGAACATAACAGATCAAGATAGTAGAGGCGATGAATCAACACACATTATACAGATACTTCGGTAGACATGAACAGTGAAGCGTCACCATGTGATTCAGACCCAGCCATGTGATTTCCTGTCAGATTGTTGTTGTTCCTGATTCGCCGGTAATTCTCCCGGCCCGGGTCTTTTCCTGATGGTGACCCGCCCTTGGCTCCATGTCTTGGGAGTGTCTTGAGATCTATGTCTCCTACAGGAGGAGGTACAAGTACCTCCTCAGCTTCGGAACCAACTGTCCCCAGGCCTAGCCCCATTCCCTGCCCTCTCGGGGCTTGTAGGGAAAGCTAGGCCTCTGGTCTGCCATCTGTCCCCCCAGGGGGGCTCATGGGAGCGGCAGTCGTGTGAGCTGCACGTGGTAGTAAGCTCTGCTTGGTCCCTTTTTCCCCGCCCTTGGAGGGCTCGTGGGAGTAGTGTCCTTCCTGTCAGAAAAGCTTTCTGTCCGTTTGGTCAACTGCCACTATATATATAGATACCGAAAGCATGATAAAAAAGATATAAATAAATACACATGGGTTTAATTATTTTATAGTGTGACGAAATACATTACAAACTGAAAATTATAGTCGGTCTTTCTTAAAATCAATAATATTGATCAGACGTCTTCTTCGAAACCTGCCTGGAGTCTACCTGGAGGACATTCCGGGGATCAACGCCCCCGCGGCCCGGTCCACGACCAAGCCTCCGGAGGACCAGGGCCTGATCAACGAGGCTGTTCTGTTGGCCGCACGCAAAACCAACGTACGAACCACAGCCCCCGGCTGATCCGGCACCGCTTCTAGGTATCTGACCAGCCCCCCTCTTGAAGACAACCAGGGGTCTTCCCGTAATGCTCCTTATTGCGGTGGGAGGCTGTTGAACAGTCTTGGGCCCCGGACACTTATTGTGTTTTCTCTTAGTGTACCAGTGACGCCCCTACTTTTCACTGGGGGTATGTTTTCATCGCCTGCCAAGTCTTTTGCTTTCGTATGGAGTAATTGCTGTGTGCATATTAGGGGCAGTCCCTCCAGAATCTTCCAGGTGTAGATTATGTATATCTCTCTCGCCCCTCTAGTGATACAAGTCAAGTGCTTCCAGGGGCTCCCCGTAGTTAAGGTGTTTGAATGGAACTTATACGTGCAGTAAGGTTCTCTGTACATTCTTAGTTCTGCAATTTCACCTGCCTTTAATGGGGATGTTAATGTACAGCAGTATTCCAGTCTTGAAAGAAATAAAAAATTTAAAAAGGTCATCATTGACTTGAATGTTCTCATTTCCATCCTATCAGTTTCCTAGCAGATGTGATAGTGGCATTGTTGTGGTCCTTGAAGATGAGGTCTTCGGACATTACCACACCCAGGTCCTTCACATTACTTTTCCGCTCTATTGTGTGATTAGAGTTAGTTAGTATACTCAGTTCTAGTTATTATTTCCTCCAGTTTTCCATAACGGAGTAGTTGGAATTTGTCTTCATTGAACATCATATTGTTCTCTGTTGCCCATTGGAAAACTTGGTTTATATCTTCTTGGAGCTTTGCCGTGTCCTCAATGGATGACACTCTCATGCAGATCCTAGTATCGTCTGCAAAAGATGATACAGTGCTGTGGTTTACATCTCTGTCTATGTCTGATATGAGAATAAGGAACAGGTAGGTGCGAGTACTGTGCCTTGTGGGACAGAGCTCTTCACTATGGCACCATCTGATTAAACTCTGTTTACCACTACTCTTTGTGTGCGATTGGTTAGAAAGTTGAAGATCCATCTGCCTACTTAGCCGGTTATCCCTTTAGCACGCATTTTGTGTGCTATTACACCATGGTCGCACTTGTCAAAGGCTTTTGCAAAGTCTGTGTTATACTACATCTGCATTCTGTTTGTTTTCCAGTGCATCTGGACCATATCATAGTGGTCAAGCAGTTGCGAAAGGCAGAGCGACCTGCTCTGAAACCATGTTGCATTGTTGTTTATCATTCATTTTAGCTCATTTCTTATTTGTTATTCAATTAAATTTCCATGTTGAGGGCCCCCAAACCTAAAGTGCCCTGGCCCCCCCCCAAGGTCTAAATCCGGCCCTGGTTAAACATGTATTTGATTGATTTAAGATATCCAATATATTTTATTATTAACTAATGTTAAATATTATTTTTATGATAATACTAAATAATTTAAAATATAAATGTTATACATAAAATTTTATTTATATATCAGTTTAAAAGTATTTAATCTAATTTTACATAATAATATAATTTATTTTCTGCAGACAGACTGATAATACTTACTCTAATCCCAAGGATATTAATACAACACATCGACACCATGCCTAACCCTTCTAGGGTAGGGTAGGTGCCTGAGCCCGAGCATGTAGCTCATTAAGACTGTCATTCCCATTTAGCCCCTTGGGGCGGGGATGGCAGACCAGAGAGGCCTAGCTTGTGGCTAGGCCTGGGGACAGTTGGTCCCAAAGATGAGGAGGTACTTGTGCCTCCTCCCATGGGAGACTTAGGTCTCAGACACTCCCTAAAGAGGGAGCCAAGGCCGGGCCACCACTTGGAAAAGGCCCGGGCCGGGAGAATACCGGCGAATCTTTAATAATAATAATAATATATACAACAATATACAAGGATATATACTCCTGGAGGTGTATGCCTTTGCGTATATTCATGCTGAAAGTTTATTTTAATCTCTATTAAAGGAAGTAAAGTATTTTTGGCTGGAGGTGAAGCGGTTACATGCAGCCTTAATGACCCTCGTGTACTCCACAGGCTATAAACTCAATTAATTAACCAGCCAGTCATCCACAGGGTGTATATACCGAGAAGTGTGTATCTCTTAGTGCATATACACTGAAAGTTTACTATAATTCCTGTTTTCAATTGATGATGTACAGGAGAAATGCAACCTTAAATGATCCTGTGTTGTAGGAGAGCTTTATACTTAGCAAATAAAGATGACCAGGACATGTTAACGCTCTGGAGCCCCATAATTTTATTTCCTTGTTACAGGAGAAGGGTGAACATGTGATTGATGAAGGAGACATACTAGGTCCATAATGGACCTATATTCTTTTGTTAATATTCATGCCCTTTTATACTTGAGTCCCCCATAGTCACTAATATACCATTCCAACACTGAAAGTTTACTCTTTAAAAAGGTTAGTATACATATTTTTTTAATATTTGGTGTTGTTACTAGGCTAAGGGCATATTTAATTAAGGTACTAGGCTGTTTTTAAATTATGAATAACCTGAAACGAGTTATAATAAGTGTGAAATGGTGATAAATATTGGAAATATCAACTCCGAGAGCCAATCAGAAATCATTCAAGGTATAGTAGCCAATCAGAAGTGTTCCCTCCTTGTTGGAAGGTGAGACCCTGACAGAGACACTGCTGCTGCATTTGAGGACGTACGTACACTCAGGAGCTCCCCATATATCTTCCTTATTCTGCTAATTCCATGGCCTTTCTCGCATGCTGAGAGACCCCATCACTGTGTGGAAAGATGTCCGACACAGAGGAATCAGTGACAAATGAGCTGCAATTCTTGTTATACCGTCCCGGAGAGACATTACTGCCAACACTAGTGACCAGCCCTGCATGGCTGGTCAGTCTACATATCTCTGACCACTAGTTGATTATTATAATCAAAAACAATCTCTAAACCCACAAGGGAGAGCACCAACTGAACACAGGATGGAAGCACAGCACCGTTCTCTTACTGCTGCCGAACAAGTAACCAACACCACCGCCACTACCATCATGGCGAGGCTGTATTCTATAATTTGAAATTTGTGAACTGCTCAGGCATGTATGGCGCCGAAAACCAAGATTTGCTATTTTTTATCGCTGAGAATGACGCCAGGTCGACGTGGAAGAAGGATGAAGTGTTATGCAGTGATCACCCCGTCAAGACTGACCACTGTCAAGGCTGACCACCCTGTTAAGGCTGACCACTGTTAAGGCTGACCACTCTGTCAAGGCTGACCACCCTGTCAAGACTGACCACCCTGTCAAGACTGACCACCCTGTCAAGACTGACCACCCTGTCAAGACTGACCACCCTGTCAAGACTGACCACCCTGTCAAGGCTGACCACCCTGTCAAGACAAACCACCCTGTCAAGACAAACCACCCTGTCAAGACTGACCACTCTGTCAAGACTGACCACTGTCAAGGCTGACCACTGTCAAGACTGACCACTGTCAAGGCTGACCACTCTGTCAAGATTGACCACTCTGTCAAGGCTGACCACTCTGTCAAGGCTGACCACTGTCAAGACTGACCACTGTCAAGGCTGACCACTCTGTCAAGGCTGACCACTGTCAAGGCTGACCACCCTGTCAAGGCTGACCACCCTGTCAAGGCTGACCACCCTGTCAAGGCTGACCACCCTGTCAAGACAAACCACCCTGTCAAGACAAACCACCTTGTCAAGGCTGACCACCCTGTCAAGACAAACCACCCTGTCAAGGCTGACCACTCTGTCAAGGCTGACCACCCTGTCAAGGCTGACCACTCTGTCAAGGCTGACCACCCTGTCAAGGCTGACCACTCTGTCAAGGCTGACCACTCTGTCAAGGCTGACCACTCTGTCAAGGCTGACCACCCTGTCAAGACAAACCACCCTGTCAAGACAAACCACCCTGTCAAGAATGACCACCCTATCAAGACTGACCCAAATCAGGGAGGAAATATATGCAGAATTTCTTGGTATGTTGATAATTTTATTCGTAATGTATGACCCCTTCCAGTTTAGTGCTTTCCTATGAATAATATTTATTGATGGTTTTACCTTGGATGATGTGGTAATAGCGTTTAGTTTTGATTATAATAATATGGTAATTAGGGACGACTTCTCATCAGATTTCGGCCATTAGCTATTGTTTAAATTTTACAATATTGAAATTAAGATGATTTCCTCTGATTATTTTTTTTGTTGTGCAACTGAGAAAAATAACCTAATCTAACGAAACTACCTAATTTAGGCTAGAATAATATAGCCTTACTCCGCCATCGGTGCTGGTGCGCCTTTATGTTCAGCCTGGTGAGTATCACAACTTGGTACTAATCATAGCCATGATTTCTAAAGAGGTGGACCGGTAAGCCAGCTGAAGGTCTCGGTCAGATGACCAAAAGCTCCATCAATGGGTCATCATATGACTAAGACCCGCGTCAGGAAACGCTTGTCCTGTTTCCTGACAAACCTTACCAACCATCGGTACTAATAGTTGACTGGATCAGACGCCCTGCGCAACCAGAATAAATCTATTTTCGCTAATATCTTCCAAAATAACAATTTGTGGAAATATTATACATTGTACTTATTGTAAACGGTAAGTTAATGCCCGATTTTCGCCTAGTAATAGCTTTGAACAGTAGCCAATATTAAGTACCTAATTTTATAGCTGTTAACACTATATGACCCTTGTAGGTTTAGCGCTTTTTTTTAATAATATAGCTTTTACTATATAATTAAGATAATTTAGCCTAGTATGTGTGTACGTCACGTACACCTAGCTTTTCTTTAGGGATTTAACCCCTCAGGGAAGGTTCCTTGATGTTGGTGAGGGGCTCTTGATTTAGGGAATTGGATCTGTGCTCCAGTTCCCCGAATTAAGCCTGAATGCCTTCCACATCCCTCCCAGGCGCTGTGTAATCCTACGGGTTTAGCGCTTCCCCTTGATTATAATAATAATAATTTAGGGATTTAAGGGATTTAAATTTTCACGTAAAAAGTATGAAAAGGTAGAAGAAACTTTGAAAATTGCAACACGCTTAGAAAGGGAAATGTTTATTTCAGTCTTAAGAGATGCTCTTCAAGAGACCAAATGGTTTTGAGTGAAGCCGAAATATACATCTCTTGTTTTAAGTGCTGTATAGTCCTTGTCGCTTAGCGCTTCTTTTTGATTATAATAATAATAATCTTGTTTTAAGTTCCATTTTATTTCTCAGAGGTTTCTCGCGTTCTCACTAAAAAAGTAATATATTTTACATTTGCTTTATAATTATAGATATACTAAATAAAGAAATAAAGTTTAGGATTACAGCTGTGACAAAATTTGAAAGTCAATGTTTCTGTATGATGGAGATTAATTAAAGTGCAAGGAAAATTACTCACTGTACACACCGTAATATTAATATTTAGCACTAAAACGTAATGTTAGTTAATTTTGCATGGAGTTATTAAATTATCTAAGTTAATTAATACAGCGCAATACTCGACTGGAAGAGTTTACATGATTGCTGAGGTAACTGTTAGTCTGTGTGGAAAATACTGTATATATTTTCCAGAAATTCAGTATTTATATGTAAATAGATGGCCATACTGTATTTAATAATATTTGTCATAGAAAACGGAAAGCCTGCGTCTGGGCAGGAGACTCGCCATCTTGGTTTTGAATTTTGTACAAACGTTGGTGTAATGGGAAGAATTTTTTGTGCTCTAGAGGTTAAAATTGTGTTGACACCTCTCAAATAGGAGGCAAAATTGGTGGATGTGCATTCCTGCATAACTTGAGATATCAGACGACTGGACAAGACAGCTCCTTGAACCTCAGATAAGCTCTCTAGATTTGTGTAATTCTGGCCAGCATTATTTTCATAGATTTAGTTAGTGAGGTTTTCTGAGTATGATACACATTAATCTCCAGTCAAATTGGTGAGTGATATTAAGATATATTTTCCTTCTGTTATGTAATTGTGTATATATATAACCATTTATTATTTTTAATATACAGTCCACAAATTTATATATTTACCAGTATTCCTGGTGTATGTATATTTCATTTAATAGGTCCAGAGCAGCTTGTGGTTATGACAGTGGTAGGTATCGAAGGGGGACATTTTTTGCGACCTAGGTGTCCCAAATTCCTACTTGTCTATGTAACTCTGATAAATAATATTATCTTTATCATTTACTGTTATGTACATAATGAGTTACATTCAGATAAATGCAATTTTCCACAGTCAGTATCTAGGGTAGAAAGAACACACTTGAGGTTATGTTAGGTAATGTTTGTCAGGAAGCAAGATAAGTGTTTCTTGACGCTGGTCGTATGATGACCCGCAGCTGGAGCTTTTGGTCATCTGACTGAGGCCTGCGTTAAAAATTTTGGTTATAACCATTTCTTATGCTTTCAGGATAGTAAACCAGAAAGAATTTGTCATACTTCAGGTAGTTGTACAAATTAATTTGTAATGCACATTTTTTTTTTACAGATGTAATGCAGCTGTTAAGTTATTAAATGTGTGTGGGCAGAGAGAGGCGTATATTTTTTTAGTATACTCCTGCAAAATATAGTTGTACAGTAAAGAGGCTATACCGGGTCACCTGAAGATTTTTCCCATATGTGATGAGGGGGAGGGGGTGTTGATGTTTTCATGCAAGGAATTGGCACTTCCTGCCCCTTCCATAGATCAAACCTGATTACCTCCCACTTCCCAGGCTCCGTACCCCCTTCGGTATTAGTGCTCTTCCATGAATTTAATAATGACTGTTGTCCACTCCTCTTTGCCATGGAAAAAATGCTCATATAAAGCTGTGAAAATTCGTAAATAAGTTAGGTAAATTAATATGTTATTTTATGAAAATGTCCAGGATAGACCGACACTTCAAAAGTGTCTTTTCCAAAGTGTGTGATATTAACTTTTCGTTAGTATGTAACAAAATATGAGAGAACTATTTACGATAAAACAATCCTCAATGAATAATTAATAAAAAATTTTCCCATACAGGTAAATGGTATTTTCCCTGGAGGTCAAAGATTCGACTATTTGACGGAGTCTAACAACTGCATAATAAGGTAAGTGCTATGTCGTTAATAAAATTATTATTCGCTGCCTGACTACGGTGGAGTGCGGTTGTGCCCAGCACCCCTCTGCTGTCTTTCAGGCGAGCTACCACAGTACATCAACAACCATTGAGTAGTGTGGACGTGCGCTGCTCATTTTGGGATATCAAAATGGCTGAACATACAGTACGGAGAGTAAATACTATCTGCATAGAGCTGGTTCGTGGTACGTTAAGTGGAGATACGATGAACGTACTTCTCCCTAACATCATCAGGGACACATATGGTATCCCCAACGAGGAATTATATGGCGTCGCTCTTAATGGTTTGTCAAGAATCTTCGTGAAATTTCTGAGAGCCGGCTTCTACACAAGAATTGTCGAGCAGTTACCAGGAACAACGCATGAGTGTGAATTCAGCGATGGATGTTGTGTTACATGATGTTTCCAAGTACTACACATGGGTGAAGGTACGGAATGTACCCTTCGAGGCTACGGCGTATGGACTACAGGAGTTTTTTCGCAGTTATGGGACAGTGCATTCTGCAACCATGGGGGTATGGAGGGATGGTCCGTATGAAGGAATGCGGAAGGTTCTTACACCTTAAAATGTCTTTAACAAGCCTATACCATCCTATGTAACGATGACCGGTTGTAGAACACAGGTTTATGTGTACTATGCGGGTCAGAGAAAAACATGTCGTCTGTGCAGCTCTTATGAGCACATGGCAGCCCAGTGTCCTAGGAGGCAGGCTCCTCGAATTCTGGAAACGCCGATTTGTGATTCAACAGTCGTGTGATTTGGTGCCTGGCTCTGTTGCCTCTGGAGGCCGGAGCCTGATCTCTGGAGCAAGGAGGTCGACCGGAGAGGTGGCGGAGGAGGAGACGTGTGTCACTATCCCAGGGGAGTCGGGGGAGTCGAAGGTGTTAGCTGAGGAGTCTTTAGTCCAGGAAGCTTCGACTCAGGAGGGTTTACTGGCAGATGTCATCAAGGATTTTTTGGATGGGATGAGCCCGGTGTAGAAGGTGTCCTCAGTTTATGTGAAGTTGGAGAGCTGGAGGGACAACAAATGTGGAGAAAGACTTGAGTAAGAAAAGGCTGGAGTGTGTGGTGGCCGTGGAGGTACACCAGGAGGATTCGTCTGAGGGTGAGATGTGTGTAAGTGGAAGTTCTAGAAAAAGAACTGCGGCATCAGAGATAGACGAGGTTATTACCCCGGGGCAGAGGCCGGGGAAGAAGTCATGGGCAGCGGTTGTGGAGCGATGCCACATAGTGCTAGAGGTGCGCCTGAGTTGCACAGTGGGAGAGGGAGGGGGGAGGTGACTGCACAGGATAACTCGAGTGGTAAGGGAATACGCAATGTGAAAAGTGCAGCGAGTAAATCCCAGCGGCATAGGGGAAAGCCGCCACTTCTATAATTTTCAGAAGTGTCACTCTTAATGTCAATGGACTTAAGACTGAGGTTAAGAAAGTTTGGTTGGAGTGGTTTTTACGGCGGTTTGATTGTAGATATTTTGCTTTTTGCAAGAGCATAATCATAGGGCTGGTTGTGTGTTGCGGTTAAAAAGGATATCGGATGTATGTTACAGTGGTTTGCAATTGAAAGGTGGGGTAGCAGTGGCGATAAAGGAGACCAGCCCCTTGCGTGTCATGGCTGGGAAGAGGGGGGGGGTGGTGAGGGTCGTGAGGGTGGATGGTGTCTGGGGGTGAGAGTCGAGCTAGTTTTGTAGGAGTTTACATGCCAGCAACTAGCAATACCAGGGTAAAAGTAGATTTTGTCAGAGAGGTATTGCTGTATCACTTGAGAGGTTTGCCTGCTATAACAGTAATAGGTGGTGATTGGAATTGTGTGATTAGGAGTGGTGATGTCGAACCGAGAGGGGCGGGTTGTGTGCTGAGTGTGCTGAGGGATGTATTGCGAGATATTGGGGTTGTTGATGTGGTGGGGAGGGGGGGATACCTAGTGGAGCACACGTTCGTCCGTAGGGGATATGAAGCGCGATTGGACAGAATTTATATTAAGCAGGGTATAGATGTTGTGAGGGTGCAAACCTTCGATGTGGGGTTTTCGGATCACAGGGCGGTAATAGCAGATTTGATGTGGGATGGAGTGGTGCGTATTTATTCTGGGTACTGGAAATTAAATGTAAGGCTTCTTAAGGAGGAGGTGGAGGGGCCTTTTTCAGTGATTGGTGGTTGCCTTTTTGGGAGGCTAGGGACAGGGAGATAGATCTGTTAGATTGGTGGGAAATGCAGGCAAAACCGGGAATAGCGAATTTTTTTAAGGTTAGGGGACGGGAAGAGGCGAGGTGGCGTTTTGGGTTGCAAAATTATCTGGAGGGACAGTTGCAAGATTGTTATGTTGGGGGAGTGGTATGAGGGATGACATGGACAGTCTGAGGAGTAGGATCGCTGAAATACACAATGATAGGTTTGATGCAATTAGGGTTAGGGCGGGTGTAAGGATGTATTGTGGGGTGGATAAGCCGTCTGGGTTTGTTTTACGTAAATTTAGGGACCGACAGAGTGTAACCACCATTCTACAATTGGAGACAAGCCCTGGGGTGGGAGGGTATCCAGTGGTCGAGTCCTATCCAATACTGAAAGTATTGAGTCTCTATGCTGATAGTTGGTTTAGGGAGAATGGAGTTGGAGGGAGGGGGTTCCTGGGAGGGTATTTTTGAAGGGGGGTTCCATAGCATTTTAAGTGAGCAGGATAGAGTGGGGTTGGAGGTTGGTATAAGTGAGGTTGAGGTGGAAGAGGCAGTTTTCGGGATGAGTACCGGAAAACACCAGGGATAGACGGTATACCAAATGATTTTTATAGAGCACATTGGGGGTGTATTAGGCAGTGCTTTGTTAGGCTATTGGATCATATGTTAACTAGTGGGAAGTTGGGCACATCGCAAAGTACGGGTGTCATAGTTTTGGTGCCAAAGAAGAGGGGGGGTAGAGAGTTGAGTGCTTACCGAGCAATATCTTTGATGTGTGCAGATTACAAGGTTTTTGCGGAAAATTTTGGGTAATAGACTGAAGAAGGTCATGGGGTCGGTGATACATGGGGGACAATTTGGTATCCCGGGAGGAGTATGCGGGTAGGTCATGGACGTATTCGGGATTTCCTTGAGGGTAGTAGTAAGGGAGGTATTCTAGGTCTGGATTGGGAGAAAGCTTATGATTATGTTGATAGGGACTTTTTGTTTGAGAGTATGGTGAGAATGGGTTTTGGAGGGAGGGTGGTTGGATGGGTGAGGACATTGTATGAGAATGCATCGATGAGAGTACAGGTAAATGGTAGGTTGGTAGTTCAGTAAGCATGGGGAGGGGTTTAAGGCAGGGGTGTCCACTCTCCCAAATACTCTTTGCATGTATGCAGAATCCTTTCTTTTCTGGTTGATGGTGGTGGATGGAAAGGATGGGGGAGAGAGGTGGATTTGTGGAATATTGTTGGTTTATGTAGATGATACAACTGTTTTACTTAATGAGATAGAAGATTTAAGTAAGTGGGAAGGGTAATTGAGATTTTTGGGAATGCTACTGGGATGAGAGTTAATAAGCAGAAATCACGGTTGTTGGAGGTAGGCAATTGGGTAGGAGGGACCTTGGGGGAGGAGTTTGGATGGATAACTGTAGATAGGCTAAAGATTTGTGGGATTTTTGTATTTAGCAGATGTACAGGAGAGTAGGAGGGTTAATTCAGAAATGGTAATGGACAGAGCTTTAGTAGGCTCAGGAGTCTAAGGGCCGGGGATGTAACCTTGCATCAAAGGGTTGTGGTGGTAAATACACTGATTTATAGTAAGGTGTGGGGGAAGTGGCGGAAATTTACCCCTTAAGATGTCAGGATATTATGGAATTACAAAGAAGAGCCTTAAGGTATGTGTGGGGTTTTGGGAGGGCGTGGTTGGGTAAAGATGTGGTAATGACTGCGGTAAGACAGGGAGGATTGGGATTGATTGCATTAGGGTCTAGGGTGAAGGCGCTATATGTGAAGCAGAGGTATATTCGGGCAGGGGGGAAAGGGGTCTTCGGGTGGGGGAGGTGATGGGGGATATCCGCAAATGGTGGGGTGGCAGGGACTTAGTGCGGAGTGTGAAGATATGTTGCGGTTTATGTTAAAGGTACGCAATGTTAAAAAAACTCAAGGTAAAACGGTTAGTGGGTGTGGGTCGTCGTCAGGAATCAATGCAAGGGATGGCAGTGTATCCCACATATGATTGGAGAGTGATATGGGTGGAATTTAGTAAATTAAGAATACCGGCAAGAGCGAGGGAATTAGTTTATAGATTTCTTATGGGACGTTAGCATCGAAGAGGTGCTAAGACGAATGGGTTTTGTGAGAGAGGCATCATGCGGTTTTTGTGGGGAAGTTGAAACGGCTTTTTCATGTAGTATATTTTTGTTCTTCTTTGGAGGTGTAAGATTGTGGTTGAAGAGGGTTTTCTTTTTATTGGGGGGGGACAGATATCAACCCTCAGGGCTTTAATGTTAGATATGGGAGGGGTACCCAAAGAGGTGGGGAGGGCTATCAGATACGTAATAGTTGAATTACTTGCATGTTTCTTGGGGATGAGGGAGGTGGAGGGAAACATTAGGATAAAAGCGTTGGCGGCGTGTTTTTATAGGACAGCATGTAGGAACAAACAATTATATGGGGGAAGGTGGGTAAGTAGTTTTCCAGAGGGATATCGTGAGCTTACTGTTGAAAGTCTACTCCGTTTGGTGACGGGGTGAGAGGCAAGGGGTTGGTCTCTTCAGTGGTGTGTCCTCTTGGAGTGATTGGAAGCCTGATGAGTAAGGTTGATTGGTTTGCAAGGTGGTAGATGTGGGTAAAGTTTTTTTTTTTTGCAGGGAGCCGTCGGGGGCTCCGGGGTATGTAGACCTTTATGAATTTTGTAAAATCACAGAGTCAAAAGTAGTATGTGATTTTCTGTTTTTTCTCTTATGTTAATAAGAACCATTTTATATAGGGGGTTTATATAATTATATGTTATTTGTGAGGATATTTTTATACATTCGAATCTGATGTTAGATTTATCCTTGTCATATGTCTCTTTTTTATCGTATTGAATGGGTACATAATGACCTATGTACCAAAATATAAAAGTTTTTGATGGGGTTTATATATACCCTTCATTTGACTGGAAGGTCATATTATATATTGAGTGTTAATAGGTAACATTAATTTTGTGTGTGTGTAGGTGTGTTTGTGGGAACCAATGTCTTAGGTATAGTTCTATCATTGGATGTAATATTTTTTTAGTTTATTTGGTGTAAAAGTCATTTAGTGCTTTATTTCTATGTTGATCCAGTTTGTTCTGTATGAACAAATGCACATACACGTATGTGTGTATGAGCATGCGTATATATGTATATATATATATATATGTGTATATGTGTGTATATATATATATATATTATATGTGTATGTATATATATATATATATATATATATGTATATGTTTGTAGGACTCATTCCTACATGTTTTCTATAATGACTCCGACTGTTTGTTTGGAAGTCGGTTGGTTGGGTTTTTTTTAGTAGAATTTGTTATATCAATGTGTTACAATGTTTTTTTTTTGTGTATCTGACATTGTCTGCCACTTCTGTTTTGGATGTTATGTATTTAGTTTGTCTAGTTTTTGTTTTTAGTGATAAGTCTTTTTTGTTTGTTTGTTTGTTTGTTCTAGTATAATCCAGTCTGTGCTGTAAGAACATATGTGCACATACATGTATGTGTATTTGTGCATGTGTATGTATATACATATATACATAGATTATAGGACTTATTCCTACATGTTTTATGACTCCGACGTTCTATTTTGTAGTCGGTATGTTTTTTTTTTCCCGTAAACGGGTTGGGTTTCTTACGGTAGAATTTCGTTATATCAATATGTTAAAATGGTTTTTTTTGTTTATTGTGTGTGTACTGACATTGTCTGTCACGGTTTTGGATTTGCTAATTGTCGGCTTGTATCAAGTGTAATGTTGTTTTTAAATAAAATATAAAAAAAAAAAAAATAAAATTATTTTGCCTAAAAATCTTAGAATCTTGATTAATTACTAGCACTGAGGAAAGCCTAAGTATAGCTTGGATTCATAATCGAAGCAGCCATCTTTGGGAAGATTTTAAAATTTAATTTGTTGTGCATATTTTGACTAGTCCGAGCTCTTCAAAATTTTAGGCGCATTCATATGAATTTTTTTTTTCAATAACCCTAATACGCCCACTTAAAAGTTGCTCAGGTTAGTTTACCGTCAATAACAAATAAATGTATACAGTCTTCAGCACTTATTTACTCAGTTTCTACGACAGAAGATACTAGTGAAATTTCAGAAATAAATAATATAGGTCAGGATTTTTTTTTTTTTAGGGAAGTGCAGCATGACAAAAAATATATAAGGTAACTTTCGTAGTTTAAATAATTTATTATAATAATGGGCTGGAACAAATTAATTTAAAGAGTAGAAGAGCTGTTAGACTTTCAGATTAATGCTAATATCTGTCAGTTATAATTACTGAACGGCTTTTGTTGCGCTATTCCTCACAGATTCTTTGAAGTCAGGTAAGTGGAATTATGTACTACTATAATACTGTAAATGATGTAGTGTTTTGAAATGTATAATCATTACTAGTTTCGGTTTATTATAAATAAATTTAGTGTATACATATTCACCAAAGTAATTTTTTTGGGTTAAATATTTTTGTGTTTTAGTTCATTCACATAGACTGGAACGTATATATACACGGAGATGTATGTACCTCAGATTAAAGTATGTATTCTTGGTTGCTGATATACACATGAAATGGATCCTTAAAATGACTCTAGGTTGACAGTACAGCCTAGGCTTTAACCTGCCCCCTATATTGTGAGTTTTATGGTAGTGATTGGCTGTGTAACCAGGTAAGTCGAATATATTTAGTGCCATGAGTACATAAGAGGTTGATTTACATGGTAATAGCATTTACTAAAATTAATGATACTTATTGGTTAGGGATTAAATATTGTGGTAAAAGTGCGACTTAACTCCAATTTTTTTTACCTTGTACTAAGAATGTTAGTGGTAAATACACAATGGTAAGAACATGTGGGGGAACAGTGGTAGTGAGAATGTGGTTTTTGAGGAATGCGCTTAAAGGGTTGGATGATGTGGGTTGTGGGAGGCAGCTCATTGGTGTTGATTCTGAATCAGAGACCACTATGGAGGTGGGAATATTCTTGTTAATAGATAGTTACATTTTTCAAGTGGATGACTATTTTAAAAGTTTTGTCATCTCTTGCATAGCACTGATGAATTCGGCTGGAATTTTGCGCATTCTGAAGAACATGTAGCGCCTTCTGGCAGGACTCTTCTGTAATAAATAATAGGTTTCTGCTGCAGTAATAAGACACACTTTGATAATTGCGTCGTGGAATTTGTATAATGGTCATTTAGACCCGGAATTGGTTTTACCTAACTGATGTGCAGTTTTAATGCTAGACTACTTATACTATATTTAAATAAAATCATACATAGACGTATGCCTGAATCCTAGCAGTTATTAAATAGGTTTAAGATTGATATTCAGAGTGTTTTAATAAGAAATACTGTCAATACTTAGATATTTTAACCCCAGGATATAAGCATGCTTATATCCTTTACCCTTTATTCATAAAAATGCCAGGAACTGTTTGTTAAAAGCGATGAATAACTGAGTCGCTTGTGCTATGTATGATACCCAGAGGCATGAACAGGTGGTAGTTTTGCAACACACGTACTGGTTCGTCAGCTGTACTCCGTCGCTCCACGACTGGCCTTGTTGCAGGCTACCGAGGCAGCTGGAAGATTTTGCAAGTTTATCAGCGTGAGCGAATACTAGGAACTTCGTGTGCCCATACTTAGCGGTTGGCGAAGACCTTAACCATATCAACTTTCAAATAACATTTGAAGTGAGTAATTACAAGTCATTTTAGAGTTGCTGTAGCCAGAGTGTGGAAGGAAGAGCCATCCCCGAGTCATTAACCTGGCCAATACCTATATCTAGCCACTAGTTAGCGCTCATAACATTTGTACCCAGATTCTGCTTTTACGATAACACTGAACCATTACGGCGCATTAGCCAGCCAGACTGGAACAACAAGTGTCCTAAACCCAAGGTGAAGCTTGTCCTTGTCTGTGTTATGGCCGCTTAATGCACCAGTCGACCCCCTTAACCCACCCTCTCATTTCCCTCCTGCCTCTTTCCAGATTCACTCTCACCCTCCAACTCTTCCCTCCTTAACCCCTTCCCTCAGTAACTATCTTATCCTCTGTAAATCACTTTCTCATGCCTTCCACCTCTGCAACTCTCCCCCTCCACCCTCCCTCAAGCCGCCACCCACCTCCCTCTGTATTTCACTCCCACTTCTGGCCTCAAGCGATGCAGGTACAACACTTTACCGGACAGACGTATTAATTTACCACAATTCACTAATTTATTCCCGTGCGTACCACTCAGTTGAAAAGTTTTACATCACCAACTGCAAAGAGTTGAAGACGTTTTGACTTGGCGAAAATCATTATTCTGCGTATATTTTGTACTGGAAGGACGCCGCTAGATACATTACTTCCAGCTTGACCCTTCTAAGGGGGAAGGAGGGGTCCTTGATGCTAGTGAAGAGCTCTTGATCCAAGGATTTGAAGTTTCCACCCCCTTCGATCAGACCTGGTTCTCACTACAGGCGCTTGCGCCTGATTACACCCACTCAACAGGCGCTGTATGATCCTACAGGTTTAGCGCTTCTCGTGAACGTGTTAAAGACTAGCCAGTGGTTACTATGATTCTCTTTACGTCTTAAAATGACATTACAAGAGTTTTTCAGGGCTGGGGTTATGTATAATTTTAATTTTTTTTTTTTTTTTTTTATGAACCAACGTCCTTAGTTTACCTGCGCTTCCTACGGCCAGGTCTCAGACTAGACCTCCTGGTTGATGGACTGGATGGTGTTAGCTTCACGCAGTTCATCGTTGGCACCAACATGATGTTAATTGGTAATTCCTCGCGTAATCGATGGACGTAGAAAAGTCTTTGACTTGACAGTGATCTTTTAATGTATGCTTAAATAATACGTGGTTTTTCACTGGGGATATTTTACATGGTTTACCATGGCCCCAGTTCCTGAAATGATTATCAGTGTATAAATTTTGAACCTCCACAATTATTTTAAATGAGTAAATTATAATGTATCTTGAATGCGTGCTTGCGTTCCATGGAAAATACTTACGTGATAAGAATTAGCAGTAATCTGGGCTCTTGATACCAATACTTGGAGATCTCTGTACATTCTCAGTCTTTCGTCTGCTATAAAAGGGATTGTTAGTGGTCAGCAACTGTAATTTTAGTGATACTGTTATCAGCAACAGTAATAATCGAAGGGTGTTTATATAGGTATGTATACACTCTGGCCATTTCGAGGTAACCTTTCTTGTATTAGAAGGACCTCCCTCCCCTTTCCCCAAGAACAGCCTGGATTCTTCTTGGCATGGATACAGCAAGGTGCTGGGAACATTCCTTAGAGATTCTGGTCTATGTATGCATGATAGCGTCACACAGTTGCTGCACTTTTGTCAGCAGCACATTCATGCTGCGAATCTCCCGTTTCACCACATCTCAAAGGTTTACACCAAGTTGAAGCAGAAATCGCGTTTCGTCACATCACACGACACTTTTCCAATCTTCAACTGTCCAGATTTGATGAGCTTTTGCCCACTGTAACCTCAGATTGCTGTACTTACAGACAGGAGTCTAATTCGGTTTTGGGTCTTCTGCTGTTAACCCATTCAATTCAATGTTCGACCTGTTGTGCGCTCAAAAA
>NW_026501165.1:0-17394 GCF_026875155.1 Cherax quadricarinatus | reverse complement strand
TTTTCCCACAACACCCATCTACAGCCAAACCCCTCCAGCCACACCCCCATCACCACAAATTATTCCAAAGCACATTTCCCACCAACCCCTCTCCATACACACCCCTCCCCATACACACCCCCTCCATACACCCCCCTCCATAAACCCCCCTCCCCATTACACCCCCTATACACCCCCCTTCCATACACACCCCTCTCCATACACCCCTTCTCCATACCCCCCCTCTACGCCCGATTACTAAAGTCACACACACTCCTCCCCCACCCTCCTTCCATCCCTCCGCCCAGCACTCCCAGTCACACTGATCCGGAGCACCCTTGTTGTCTCCCCCCTCCATAACACCCCAGTCACCCCTCCAATCACACCCTTTACTAACCAATCCCTCCCGCACATCTTCTCCGGCCACACCCCTTCCAGTCCCCCCCAACCTTCACTAACTCACCCCTCCATTTACTCCTTATCATTAAGTACACCCCCCAACCCCCCTTTTGCAACACACTCCCTGCACCCCCCCTGCAAAACACCCCCCGTGCCCCCATCTCCAACACCCCCTGCAGACACACCCCCATGCCACCCCTCCGCACCCTTATGACACAACCCCCCCAGCCCCCCTCCAGACACCCAATACCCCTATAAACACACACCCCATTGCACACCTCCAACACCCCCTTCCGGGGCAAACCCCCCCCTCATAAAATTTGCTACCCGTAGTTGCCTGGGGGGTGTTCCGGGATTAACGGCCCAGGGCCCCTTGTGACCAGGGCCCCGAGGGGATCAGGGCCTGACAACCACTGTTACGCCGGCTCAAGCAATCCGCCGTACGACTCCAACCCGGGCTTTTGGGCCCCCGCGCTTATTTTTATCTTTATTACTCATGGGCCCCCCCCTTTTCATTAGGGAAATGTTTTCAACCCCCTGCCAGTCTAACTTTTGCTTTCATAGGGGGTGATTTCCGTGTTAAATTTGGGACATTCCTTTACAACCCAGGAACAAAAACCTGTTATCCCGGTGTAAAAGGGAGCAAAGGGTAAACAAACACAACTGAATGACTTTGAGTTATATTTTCCCTCACCAATGCGATTTAAGTTTTTTCAAGTATGTACACTAATACAGCTGGAATATATGGTACAACACGGAAATCAAACAAAGACACAGCCTGGAGACGAATGGACAACCGTTTGAAACCCCTTAGAATGAAATGACAAGGGGGGAAAAGTGAGTGGTGACCCGCCACCCCACAACTACGAACCCACCTTTTCACTGGGTGAACCTAATACTGATCTGACATGAACCCCATCGTCCGATCCGGAGCCCCCGGTTCCTGGGTTTGGGGGGGGGACCTTTTTAAAGACGGTGTGTACCGCGCCGAATAAAGGTTACATACTCTTTGCATCCCCATTCCTTTAGGGGTTTCCCCGATTAATTACTATGTATTTTTCCACCTTTTTCAAAAGGGGACGGGTTTTAAGGGGTTAAATGATCCCCTAAAAAAGGGATTTATGTACTCACAAGTGCCGTGAGAGTTCTTTTTATATTCTCAGATTTTTAATTTCAGCTACTTGAAAGAGGGCCCTTATTTTCAGCATACCCAATTTTTCCCTTTTCCATCCTATATTTTCTAGCATGTGATATGACACTGTTTTTATCTTTGAAAGTAAATCCTCTGCATTATTTCCCAAGTCCCACATATTGGGGGTTCCGGTATATAATGTGGGTTTGAATTGTTTTAATTCTGATATACTTTTATTTCTTTAATTTTCCGTGCTGGAGTAATGAAATTTGTCCTCTTGAACATCATTTTTTTTTGGCCCCTTTAAGACTTTTTTATATCCTTTGGGGTTTCGTTATATCCCCGAGCACCACACCCCCTCCCTCACACCCCCTCCAGTCACACCCCCTCCATCCCCCCCCTCCACCACACCCCTCCAAAACACCCCCCTCCGTCACGCCCCCCCCACCACACCCCCTCCCGCCCCCAAACCCCCCCCACACACCCCCTCCTCCACCCCCCCAGTCACACCCCCTCCCCCACACCCCCCCCCAGCCCACCCCTCCAGCCACACCCCCCCCACCCCACCCCCTCCAGCCACACCCCCCCCCCAACCCCTCCCTCACACCCCCTCCAGTCCAAACCCCCCCCATCCCAAAACCCCCCCAGCCAACCCCCTCCAGTCACCCCCCTCCCGCCACACCCCCTCCAGTCACACCCCTCCCCCACACCCCCTCCAGCCACACCCCCTCCATCACACCCCCCCATCACACCCCCCCCATCACACCCCTCCTTTTACACCCCCTCCAGCCCACCCCCCTCCAGTCCCCACCCCCCTCCATCACACCCCCTCCATCAACCCCCCCTCACCCCCCTCCAGTCACACCCCCTCCCGTACACCCCCCTCCACCACCCCCCCTCCCGTCACACCCCCCCCAGCCCCCCCCCCCTCCAGTCACACCCCCCCCCGCCACAACCCTCCCTCACACCCCCTCCCACCCCCCCCATCACACCCCCTCCATCACACCCCCTCCGCCACAAACCCCCCTCCCTAAACCCCCCCAGTCCCACCCCCTCCATCACACCCCCTCCAGTCACACCCCTCCCAGCCACACCCCCCCCCATCACCCCCCTCCATCACACCCCCCCAGCCCCCCCCCCTCCATCACACCCCCTCCGCCACACCCCCCCAGTCAAAACCCCCCTCCAGCCACCCCCCCTCCAACACCCTCTCCACCCACACCCCCCCAGTCACCCCCCTCCAGTCACACCCCCTCCACCCCCCCCCAGTCACCCCCCCTCCAGCCACACCCCCTCCAGCCCCCCCCCTCCAGCCACACCCCCTCCAGTCACACCCCTCCATCACACCCCCTCCAGTCACACCCCCTCCAGTCCCCACCCCCTCCAGCCACACCCCCTCCAGTCACACCCCCTCCAGCCACACCCCCCCACCCAAACCCCCTCCATCACACCCCCTCCATCACACCCCCCCAGCCACCCCCTTAGCCACCCCCCCTTCACCACACCCCCCTCCTCACACCCCTCCAGTCAACCCCTCCAACAAAACCCCTCAGTCACACCCCTTCAGTCACCCCCCTCCATTCACACCCCGTCCATTGCCCCCCCTCCATCACCACCCCTCAAGACCACCCATCGAATCAAAAACCCCCCTCCAGTCTCACCCCCTAAGACACACCCCCTCCTAACCCCCCCTTTCCAGTATACCCTCTCAGACAACCCCCTCCACTCAAAACCCCTCCAGCCCAATCCCCTTCAGCCCACCTACAGCACACCCCCTCCAGTGTCACCCCCTTTAGTTTCACATCTCCAGTAAACCCCTCAAAAAACACCCCCTCCAGCCTCATCCCCTCGACACATCCACACCAGACACACACAAGACACCCTCAAAAAACAACCACCTAGAGAAAAACCCTTCCAGCCACTTTCCCTCATTTGCCACCCCTTCCCCCCCCCCCACCCATTCCCTCGTGACACCACCACTAGACCCCCCCAAAAACTGACCCCACCCCGGGACCACACACCCCCACCAGAACCCCCCCACAAGACACCCCCCCACCAGACACACCTAAACCAACACACCTCAACCAGACACACCCAACCGAACACCCAACCAGACACACCCCCCACCAGACCACCCCCCCCAACCACCCCCACCAACACACCACCCAGCACACACCCCCACCAAAACACACCCCCAGACACCACACACCAACACCCTCAACCAGACACCCCCCAACCAACACACCCCACCAACACACCCCCACCAACACCCCACCCCCAACACCCCACCACCAGACACACCACCACGAACACACCACCAGACCCACACCCACCAACACACACCCCCCAGACACCCCACAACCAACACACCCCAACCAACACACCCCAACCAGACACCCCCCAACCGACACCCCCCAAACCAACACACCCCAACCAGACACACCACCACCGACACACCACCCCCAACACCCCCACCAAACACACCACCACCAGAACACACCCCCCGACACACACCCCCCAACACACCACCACCAGACACACCACCCCCAACACACACACCACCGACACACACACCCACCAGACACACCACCCCCCAACCACCCCAACCAAACCACCCCCACCAACCACCCCCCCCAGACACACACCCCCCAACACCCCCCCAAACCAGACACACACCCACCATACACCCCCCCAACCAGACACACACCCACCAGACACACCCCAACCAGACACACCCCAACCAGACACCCCCCAACCAGACAACACCCACCAGACCACCCCAACCCAAACACACCCACCAGACAACCCCAACCCCCACAACCCACCAAACACCCCCAACCAGACAACACCCACCAGACCCACACCCCCCCACCAGACACCCCCACCACCAGCACACCCCCACCCCCAACACACCCCCCACCCACCAAACAAAAAACCCCCACCGACACACACCCACCAACACACACCCACCAGACACACACCCCCCGAACACCCCCCCACCGACAACCCCAAACCAACACCACCCCCCAGACAACCCCACCAACACACACCCACCAGAAACACACCCACCAACACACACCACAACACCACCCACCAGACACACCCCCACCAGACACACACCCCCAGACCACACCCACCAGACACACACCCACCACCACAACCCACCAACACACACCCACCAGACACACCCTCCCAACAAAAACCCCAGACAACCCCTACCAACACACACACCAACACACACACACCAGACACACCCCCCCCGACACACACCCACCAGACAACACACACACCAACACACACCCACCAACACACCCCCACCAACACACACGCAAGAAAACCCCCACCCACCAACCACACCCACCAACCCCCACCCCCCAAACACCACCCCCCAGACACACACCCCCCAGACACACACCCACCGGGCACCACCCACCAGACACACACCCACCAGACACACACCCACCAGCAACACCCACCAACACCCCACCACCGACACACACGCACAGGACACACCACCAACACCCCCCACCAATACCACCACCAGACACACACCCACCAGACACACCCCACCAGACCACCACCCCCAACCACACCCACCAGACACACACCCACCAGACACACACACGCACAGGACACACCCACCAGACACACACCCAGCAGACACACCCCACCAGGCACACCCCCACCAACCCCACCCCCCAACACCCCACCACCAGACACCCCCCACCGGACACACACCCACCAGACCACCACCACCAACACACACCCACCGACACAACCCCCACCAGACACACACCCCCCAACACACCCCCACCAGAACCCCACCACCAGACCACACCCACCGGACACACACCCCCAGACAACCCCCACCAGACACACACGCACAACACACCCCCACCAACACCCCCACCCACACACCCCACACCCACCAGACACACGCCACCGACACCACCCACCAGACACACACCCACCAACACACACCCACCAACACCCCCACCCCCCAGACAAAACCCACCAGACACACACCACGGGAACACACGCACAGACACACCCCACAACACACAGCACAGGACAAACCCACCCACCAACACACTGCACAGGACACTCACCCACCAGCCCACCCCACCCCCCAACCACACCCACCAACACACACCCCCCCAACACACCACCACCAGACACACCCCCACCAACACACCACCACCAACACCCCACCAACACCCCCCCAACAGAACACACCAAACCAACACCACCAACCAAAAACAACACCCACCAACACACACCCCCCAAACCCACACCCCCACCACCACACCACACCAGACACACACCCACCAGACACACACCCACCAACAACCACCCCCAAACACACACCCACCAACACACACCCCCAACACACACCAACCAGACACACCCCACCAGCACACACCCACCGGGCACACACCCACCAGAAAAACACCCACCAGACACACCCCCTCCAACACACCCCCACCAACAACACCCCCCCCCAAACACCCACAATACCACCCACCAACACACACGCACGGACACCCCCCCCACCAGACACACCCCACCAACACACACCCACCAGACACGCCCCTCCCCGCCCACCACACCCACCAACACACACCCACCATACACACCCCACCAGCACTCACCCTCCGGGCACACTCACCCTCCGGGAAAACACTCCCCCTCCAGGCACACTCACCCCCGGGCACACCCCCCTCCGGGCACACTCACCCTCCGGGCACACTCACCCTCCGGGCACCCTCACCCTCCCAGCACACTCACCCTCCCACCCCACCCTCCAGGCACACTCACCCCCAGGCCACCCCCCTCCGGGCACCCCCCCCCGGCACACTCACCCTCCAGCACACTCACCCATGGGCACACCACCCTGGCACCTCACCCATGGGCACACCACCCTCCCCCACACTCACCCTCCACGCACACTCACCCTCCAAGCACACTCACCCCCGGGCACACTCCCCCCCCGGCACACTCACCTCCAGGCACCCCACCTCCAGGAGCATTCTCTTCCAGGCACACTCACCCTCCACACTTCCTTCCGGGCACACTCACCCTCGAGGAGTTTCCCCCTTTCGGGCACATCACCCCCCAGCACCTCACCCCTCTAGGCAACTCACCCCCGGGCCACCCCCCTCTGGGGCACATTCACTCTCCAGGCCACTCACCCTGGGGGAGCATTCCCCCCTTCAGGCACACCCCCCTCCAGGCACACCCCCTAAAGGCACACCACCCTCCGGGCCACCACCCTCCAGGCACCCCACACTATAGCACACTCACACTATGGGCACCCTCCCCCCTTAGGCACACTCACCCTCCAGGAACCCCCCTCCACACACTCACCAATGGGCACACTTACCCTCTAGGCCCCCAACCACCCCAGGCCACTCACCCCCCGGGCACATCCCTCCGGGCACATCACCCCCAAGCACACTCACCCCCGGGAACACTCCCCTCCAGGCACACCACCCCCCCGGCACATCACCTGAACACACTCCCCCTACAAAAATTTTCACCTCCAGGCACACCACCCTATAGCATCTCACCCCCCGACACTCACCCTAAAGCACACCCCCCCCCAAGCACCCACCCTCCAGGCACACTCACCCTATGGGGCACACCCCCCATAGGGCACACTCACCCTCCGGGCACCCCACCCTTAGGCACATCACCCTCCACACACTCACCCCCCGGGCACACTCCCCTTCCAGGCACCCTCACCCCCCAATCACACCACCCTCCAGGCACACCCTCCCCAGGCACACTCACCCTCCGGGGACACTCCCCCTAAAGGCACCCTCACCCCCCAGGCCACTCCCCCAAAGGCACCCTCACCCCCAGGCACACTCACCCTCCAGGCACCCTCACCCCCCCGGGGCACACCACCCCCGGGCACACCCCCCCAAAAAGGAAACCCTCACCCTCCAGGCAAAATCCCCCTCCGGGCCACAGCATCTATAGCACACCACCCTCCATCACACCACCCCCCGGGACACTCACCCCCGGGCACACTCACCCTCCAAGCACACTCACCCTCCACACATCACCCTCCGGCACACTCACCCCCGGGCCACTCCCCCTCCAGGCACCTCCCCTCCGCCACTCACCCTCCACGTGCACTCATCCTTCAGGCACCTCACCCCCCAACCCCAAACTCACCCTCCGGCCACACCCCCCAACACACTCCCCCCTCCAAGCACACTCACCCTCAGGCACACTCCCCTTTTCAAGCACACTCCCCTTCGACACTCACCCTCCAGGCACACTCACCCTCCAAGCACATCCCCCCCCAGGCACACTCACCCCCAGGCACACTCACCCTCCGGCACACCACCCCCCAGGCACACCACCCTCCAGCACACTCACCCTCCACGTGACTCACCCCTTCAGGCACATCACCCTCCAAGCACACTCCCCCTCCAGCACACTCACCCCCCAAACACACTCCCCTCCAACGCACTCACCCTTCAGGCCACTCACCCTCCAACTCACTCTCCTCCGGGACCATTCCCCCTCCAGGCACCTCACACAAAGGGCACAATCACCCTCTAGGCACACTCACCCTTCGGCCCTCACCCCCCACACCTCACCCCCGGGCAAACTCACCCCCGGGCCCCAACCCTCCAAGCACACCACCCCCCCAGACACACTCACCCTCCAAGCACACTCACCCAATCAAAATCCCCCTCCAGGCACACTCTTCCTCCAGGCACACTCACCCTATATGCACACTCCCCCTATATTTTTTTTTTTTTTTTTTTTTTCACCTCACCCCCCAGGCACACCACCCTCCAGGCACACCACCCCCAAGCACACACCCCCCGGCACACTCACCTTCCGGGCGCACTCACCCTCCGGGCACACCACCCCCAACAACCCCCCCTCCAAGCACACTCCCCCTCCAAGCACACCACCCTTCGGGCACACTCACCCTCCAAGCACATCACCCTCCAAGAAACCCCACCCTTTCAGGCACACCCCCTCTAGGCACATCACCCTCCAGCACACTCACCCCCGGGCACACTCACCCTCCATGACATCCCTCCAGGCACATCACCCCCCGGGCCACTCACCCTCCGGCAACTCTTCCTCCGGGGCCACTCACCCTCCAGGCACACTCACCCCCCGGGCACACTCTTCTCCGGGGCCAAACACTCACCCTTCGGGCACCTCCCCCTTTCGGGCACACTTCCCCAGGCACACTCATCCTCCAGGCACACTTTTTCCCCCAGCACACTCACCCTTCAGGCCACTCACCCTCCAGGCCATCACCCCCCGGGCACACATTTCCTCCAGGCACATCACCCTTCAGGCCAACCTCACCCTCCAGGCACACTATTCCCCAGACCACACTCCCCCACTTTTTTTTTTTATTCGCCGTACCTCCCTGCCGGGTCTTTTCCAAAGGTGGTGACCCGGCCTTGGCCTCTGTCTGGGGGGTATCTCGAATTTAATTTTCCCAGGGAGAGGTGAAGTACCCCCCCATCTTTGGGACCAATTTCCCAGGCCTTGCCAAGTCCCCCCGGCCCCCCGGGCTCGTCTCCACCCCCAGACACATTGTCAGGGGGAAAAAAGAGTTGTTTGGGGACCCATGGGAAAAAATTCATTAAAAATGAAAAGTAAGCGATAAAAGAGTAGGATTAAATAATTTTTTTGGAAAAAAAACATTTTAAAAATATTTTTTAATTCAAAAATAAACGGACTAAACAAGGGTTAACATGAAAATAATTAAAATTAATCCGGAAAAGATTAGGAAGCACACACCTGAAGATTAGTTAGTCTAATTCAGGGCGAGTGTTGACGTTCACCCCAAAAAAAGTTTGGGGGATTGTCAATGTTTTGCTCACTGATACCAGTTGTTTGAGTGAAGTTACCAGGGGGAAAAAACAAAAAGGTCATACAATACTCTGTGTACAGGGATTCCCCCCGCCAGTGATCGCTGAGGGAAATTTTGAGGGGCCTCCCGGGGAATGTTGATACCTCCGAAAGGTGGATCCAGATCACTGCGTTTCCCTCAAAATCTTTTTTTTAACATTCAGTTTTTTGAAAAAAAATTTGAGCATGCAGCTGTCTGCATTAACCAAACAAACAGCACTGCTGATGTGAACCAAAATTAAGTAAACCGGGAGATGAAAGCCAAGAATAAACAGCACTTAACCTGTCAGCAAGTAGTACACTGGAGGTTACAAACCAGATGACCCAACACTGAAAAAACAAATTGAACAAAAAGAAGGGGGGGGGGGGAGGGGAGGGAACGGAGGGGAGGGAGGGGAGGGGAAGGAGGGAAAGGGGAAAGGGGAGGGAAAGAGGGGAGGAGAATGGGTAATGGGGAAAATAAAGTTTGTCTTTGAGAGAAGAAAAAACACCCAGAATTAGAGAGGAAAGACGATAGATGCGAAACAAAGTTAAGAGAATTCCATCACTAATGGCCCATATACACCCCTCGAGACACAACTGAAGAGCCAAAAAAAGTAACTATAAAAACCAAAATGAACATCTTCTTTGTCCTTTTCCTTCCATATTTACACCTCCAATACCTCTCCACTGCACACACCTCCCCTAACCCACCCCCAAGACTTGGATTGTTCCTTCTAGAACGGAAAAAAAATCCCTATTTTGGTTGTGTGTGGTTTTGTGTGGTGTGTGTGTGTGTGTGTGTGTGTGTGGTGAAACTCACCAATTGTGGTTCGGGGGTCGAGACTCAGCCCCTGGCCCCGCCTTCCTGACCGTGTAGTTTCCCTCCCTGGTCTATGAGTTTTATCAACTTCGTCTTAAAACTATGTAGGTTTCCCTGCCTCCACACATCGCTTGCCCAAAACTTTTCCCCTTTCCAAACTACTTATAACTGAAGAAATATTTCCCAAACACCCTTTGACTCTCTGATCTTCGCTTCCAAATTCTGCCCCCTTTTTTCCGTGTCCCATCTCGGGAACATCCTGTCTCCGTCCTTCTTGCCCATTCCACGCAGTATTTTGTAGCGCTATCATGTTCCCTGAACCCTTTGTCCAAGGTCGTCGGACCGTTTTCCTAACCTTTCTTCATGGGAACCATTTTGTTGCAAACCTTTGCATTTTCTCTAATTTATTGCGTGTTTGCCCATGTGGGTTTCCCAAACGGTGCTGCGTACTCCAGTGGGGGCCTACGTACCCCGTGTATAAAGTCTTAAACTTTCCTTACGAGGTCCCGGAACGCTATTTCGGGTTTCGCCAGGCCCATATGCCGCAGCAGTTATCGGGTTATTGTGTGTTTGGCGACGTACTAGTATTATCTCACTCCTAATCTTTCTCCTTGATAAAGTTAGCACCTTTGGGCCCTCCTACCTATACTCTGCTGGGGGTTTCTTCCCCTTTCCCGATTTTCATGATTTCCATTTGGGGCGGGTTAAATTCTAGGGCCGTTTCTGGACCACCACCACCTGCCCAGCTCTTTATGTGCAAAAAAAGGTTAAAAATACCGACAATATAAAATTAAGACACATGTGCAACATCGGGAAAATATCTTTTTTGAGACTTTTCGCATCCAGTGGCTTTATCAAAAAGATTTAGGACTAAAGAAGACTAGAATATAACAAAAATAAGAAATCAGTCCCTCAGCCTTGGAGTTATGTTCACAGCACGGGGGTGGAGGAAAATAGGGACAAAGGCACAAGACTGGGGGTTTTATATGGGCTCATGGATAGGACGGGCAGTCCCCGTAGCATCTTCCAGAAGGGGAGTAGGAAATAAAATGGTTGTCTGGGAAAATGGTGTAAATTGCTGGCTAGCAGATACTGCAGGAATTCAACCCATTCTTGACAACGGGAACAACTTTTATGGCAAACATTAGTATGAAGGGAAAATGGTACATTCTCGGGGGCGGGGTGGTAGCACTTGCAGACCTTTGAAAAGGGCCCCATTGGTGAAATGCCTAGATTTTAAACTGTGGAAGATGAGGTAGGGGTGTGTGGGAAAAAAGCATTTCAACACGGGGTTGGAAAAATAAATTATAAAAGCATTCAGCAGAAGTTATAAATAAAGAAAATAATCGGGTCAGCAAAAAAAGGGGGGACAGCAAGGGCACAAGGGACTAGCTCCCTTAAGGTTTACAATCTAATGGGGAAAGTGTAAGAAATAAATAGAACAAATTTAAGCAAGTGCAGAAAATGTATTATTGCTATAACAGGACCGGGCCAATCGAAAATAGAGAGATCCCCTCTAAATGTCACATACAAGGTATAAATTATTCCACCTGACAGGGTCAACAGGGAAAGGGGGTGGAGTACGATGTATGTCAAGACAATTTTAAAATGTTGTTTAGAAAAAATAAAAATTAAAGGTCAGCCCCTGAATTGTTTGGTTACAGCTTCTCGAGGGCCGAAAAACTAATTTTGGGTGTGATTTACAGGGGCCCCAAAACTTTATGGGAGGCATAAACTTCTATGGACGAAATTGTAAGGGACTACAACGAAAAAGTTTTGCTAATGGAGATTTCAACTATAGACAGATTGCCCGGGGCAATTTGACAGGAAATTTTTGAGTCAGGGGACTTTCTTGAAAGACCGGATTGTTTTTTAAAAAAGTTTGTGACAGACCAAATGGGGGAAAAAACCTCCTTGACTTGGTTTTGTATAGGGAAACACTAATTAATAATCTTGAGGTTTAAAGATGAGCTTGGGGAAAATGATCACAAAACACTCAGTTTTTAATATATCAGGAATTCCCCCAATAATGGCAATCAAGTCCCGCCCTGACTTTCCCCCTTGGTGATTTCATAGGGCGAAAAATTACTTAGGTGGGCTGAATGGGAAAGACCTACTAAGGGGCAGGAGGGGGTGATGGTTGTCGTATGATGCTTTCCCGGGGATAGTTCAGCTGTTTAACACATAAAAAAAATCTTTTGTAAATCCACATTGAAGTAGGCATGCCATCGACTTTTCCCTTCCGGAACCCCTTAAAACATGCTGTCGACACAGCAACATTTGTGATCTTGACCAGGGGAAATTTTCCTTGCCTGACCTACGTCTGACCTTCTTCCCCATGGGATCTGTCCCTGTGATAAACCTACGACTGCTTCACTTCACCTTTTACTGTAATTTTGCAACTTTTTCGGGCTTATGCTGTATTTCCCCTTTAAAATCTAGACTGATTTTCATTGACCCAGGGTGAGGGCGATTACCTCAACCCTTTGATTTTCACCCTTCTTCTTTTATAGACGATAAGTCACTGGTGGCGAAACGCTGTCTCAGTAAAAATCACAAGCGCTTAACGTGTCTAAAAATCAACATGTCGGGTTTTCTGAACCATTTATCGCAAATATCGAAACCACGCCGGAACAAGTTAGAAAATTTTTCAAAAAAAATTGGACAAATGCCTCTTTCAGGTACCAGATCAACCAGGCTGTGATGTATATGGGGGCCCAGCAGGCCACCGGCAGTAACAGCCTGGTGACCAGCCCAGTGCTGGACTGCTAGAGAAAGAAAGACAAAGGTAAGTGCTAACATGGACACTCCCCTCAACGCTCGTTGGTTTAGTTTTAGACATAAAACCTATCGGATTGATTTTATATTGTTTTGCTGTGTATCCAAGTCTAGCTAATGTCCTGAAGATCATCGTCCCCGCGGCCCGGTCCCAACCAGGCCTCCAGGTGGATGGCCTGATCAACCAGGTTGTTGACAACAATAAACAGAAGACACATTTTGAAAGGATTCTTTTAGTTGCCACGTTTCGTTTTTTCTAATAATTTTAAATAAATAAAAGTTTTTTTTTCATAAGGCTAAAAACAGAAACAATAAGTTTTTAAACACCAAAAGATTTTCTTCTAAATTTTTTTGGGATTAACGTAAATTCTCAACGAACATACTTATTCCCTCTCCCTCGACTCCTCCCTCCCCTAACTGAACTGTTTTTTTCACCATGGTGGTGGCTTTGTGTAGTAACTGTAGTAGTGGTGGGCGTGTGTAGTATCAACATGATGTGGTAGTTGTGGTTGTTCTAGGGGCGTTTATAACATCAACATTACCGTTGTAGTTGTAGTGGTTGTGGTGGGGGTGTAATATTAAAAGTATGGGGTGTGTTTGTGTAATATCGACATTATAGGATGGTAGTAGTTGGCATGTGTTAACAAAATATTACGAAAAACAGTGGTTTACGTGTGTAATATCATTAAAATAATGGTGATGACAGTCATGTTGTTTTCGTGTTTTGTACCATTACTTTTCGAATTTAGTTCATAAGGTAATGATCACATTACCACACAAGTCAAGCCTATAATTACTGCAATAATGTGAGTTTAAACACTTATTAAATATTCTCCTCTAGCACACATAATACAAACTAACTGTAAGTTTCTGTTGAAATGCAACGTAGTTATCATGAAACAATTAAATTCATGAAAATGGAGTAATTGAATGAATGTAATTATCAATACGTAAAAACAAAAAAATAAAGATAAACCGCTTGTGTGAGACTGGCTGTAAAGCACGATAGACTGACTGTAAAGCACGAGATAGACTGCTGTAAAAGCACGATAGACTTTCGGTAAAGCACGATAACTGACTGTAAAGCACGAAAGACTGGCTGTAAAGCACATAGACTGAATGTAAAGCACGATAGAACTTGAATTTAAAGCACTATAGACTGGCTGTAAAGCACGATAGACTGACTTTAAAAAGCACGAAAGACTGAATGTAAAGGCACGATAGACTGAATGCAAAGCACGATAGACTGAATGTCAAAGCACGATAGACTGGCTGTAAAGCACGATAGACAGACTGTAAATGCACGATAGACTGAATGTAAAGCACGATAGACGATGTAAAGCACGATAGACTTGCTGTAAAGCACGTTAGACTGGCTGTAAAGCATCGATAGAACGGAATGTAAAGCACGATAGACGAATGTAAAAGCACGATAGACTGGCTGAAAGCACGATAGACTGGCTGTACAGCACGATAGACAGGCTGTAAAGCACGATATAAACAGAATGAAAAGCAAATCGATAGACTGAATGTAAAGGCAGATATGACGGCTGGTAAAGCACGATAGACTGGTCTGAAAGGCACGATAGACTGGCTGTAAAGCACGAATAGAACTGCTGTAACGCACGATAGACTGGCTGTAAGCCCGATAGACTGGCTGTAAAGCACGAAGACTGATCTGTAAAGCCCGATAGACGGCTGTAAAGCACGAATAACTGACTGTAAAAGCACGATAGACTGCTGTAAAGCACGATAGACTGGATGTAAAGCACGATAGACTAACTGTAAAGCACGATAAGACTGCTGAAAAGCACGGATAGACTGACTGGAAAGCACGATAGACTGGCTGTAAAGCACCGATAGACTGCTGTAAAGCACGATAGACTGGCTGTAAATCACGATAGAACTGGCTGTAAAGCACGACAGACTGACTGGTAAAGCACGATAGACCAGGCTGTAAAGCCACGATAGACAAGACTGGAAAGCACGATAACTGGCTGTAAAGCACGATAGACCTGGCTGTAAAGCACGATAGAACTGACGAAAAGCAACGATAGCCTGGCTGTAAACACGATAGACTGACTGTAAAGCACGATAGACTGGCTGAAAAGTGCACGATAGACTGCTGTACAGCACGAAGACTGGCTGTAAAGCACGATAGACTGGCTGTAAGCCACATAAGACTGCTGTAAAGCACGATAGACCTGACTGTAAAAGCACGAATAGACTGCTGTAAAGCACGATAGACCTGACTTAAAGCACGATAACTGGCTGAAAAGCAACGATATACTGGCTGTAAAGCAACGATAGACTGACCTGTAAAGCACGATAGACTGCTGTTAAGAGCACGATAGACTGACGTAGAAGCACGATAGATCGGCTGTAAAGCACGATAACTGGCTGTTAAAGCACGATAGACGACGTATAGCACGATAGACTGGCTGAAAGCACGATAGACTGACTGGTAATAGCACATAGATTCATCTTCCGTAAGAGTACAACAATATCCGAAATATTTTACAGTTTGCCTACAGGCTATTTTAATAAGAGTTACAAAACCTTTTAATTACTCAATTTCTGGCACTGTTTTACCAAGAGACTTTCCCCCCCTTTTGTAAGTATCCTTTGACATTCAACTAATCTGTTTACATATAAATATGGCCTGTTGTGTTTAATGAGTGCATCCCTTTACCTGAGACCTGCTCTCTGATTGCCTAAGAATCTCCACTGTTGCACCTTGAATATTGTGTCCTCAATGCGTGTGCGCTTTCCCACGAGGTTTAGAACGTGCGGAACAAAAACCACGTACCGCGAATGAGGAAAGCGTTTGTATTATCGTGATTTGAATATATGCAACATGTGTGTGTGTTAACACATCGGTATTTTAATACCAAATAATGTCAATCATGTGGTGGTGTTGTCTACTTTGCAGAGTTTTCTCATCCAGTGGTTTCTGTCCATACAGTACAAGGCATAGTAGAAAAATAGTACAGGAAATAGTGAAGAATGAGAGAAATCAGGTCCTCAGCCCTAAGATCAGGTTATGACCACCGTAGTTAATGAACACAGATGTTGCACATCAATTGCACTGAATGCAATTGATATATATTGCTACATTCATTGAATCACGCGAATTGTTGTACTTAACTGGTCAGCTGTTACGTAAAAGTGACATCCTGTTAGGTTACATAACTTTAATAAGATTATTCCCAAGTAACTTAACCCGTCCGAACTAACCTCCATTAAACCTACCAAATTCTACTTTACCAACCTAACCTAAACCCACCCAATCAACCCACCCAACCCAAACCAGTCCAACAACACATCCCACCCATCCAAGTTAAGTGGTGAGATGTTGCGCTTGATGTAACACCTGGCAGATATATGCAACTACCCACTGAAGCAGCCAGTGTTGACAGCCAGTGTTGACAGCCAGCACTTTCTTAATGTTATTGTACGTGATGTTAGCACCATCTATAACTCATGGGAAAATGTACATTCTAGTATGAGGGTCTATTATGTAACCCGTCACTCTGAAGAATATTTTCAAATGATAAAAGGATTAAATTTTTGTATAGTAATATATATATATATATATATATATATATATATATATATATATATATATAAAATATATATATATATATAAACACTGATCTCTGGCTGAAGGAGACTCGAACCTACGAACCTTGGAACAAGGTACGCAGTGCTATACCAAACTCACCACACTGGACAATACCTTGGCCTGCAGCTTGCGCTACACGTTGATCCAAGGCAGCCAGCTTTCAGGGAGAAGGCTTACAGCTTTTCATCTCATCCCCTGCATTCATCAGCCTTACTAGAGATTTTAACAATGCAAGGAATTGGTCCAGTGTGGTGAGAATGGTATAGCACCGCGTACCTTGTTCCAAGGTTCGTAGGTTCGAGTCTCCTTCAGCCAGAGATCAGTGTTTGTGTATATTTCGCATGCTCTTGCGAATTCCTTGTATATATATATATATATATATATATATATATATATATATATATATATATATATATATTTCATCCTAGGTAGTAGGTTGGTAGACAGCAACCACCCAGGGAGGTACTACCGTCCTGCCAAGTGAGTGTAAAACGGAAGCCTGTAATTGTTTTACATGATGGTAGGAATGCTGGTGCCCATTTTTCTGTCTCATAAACATGCAAGGTTTCAGGTACGTCTTGCTACTTCTACTTACACTTAGGTCACACTACACATACATGTACAAGCATATACGTATATACACACCCCTCTGGGTTTTCTTCTATTTTTCTTACTAGTTCTTGTTCTTGTTTATTTCCTCTTACCTCCATGGGGAAGTGGAACAGAATTCTTCCTCCGTAAGCCATGCGTGTTGTAAGAGGCGACTAAAATGCCGGGCAA
>NW_026501155.1:0-12752 GCF_026875155.1 Cherax quadricarinatus | reverse complement strand
TCTAGTATCAGTGATAGGATTGTTGAAATTAACACTGTACTCGGTATTAGAATGTTGAGAAACGAACCAGACACTGTCACAGTGAATCTTACCAAGTGTCTAGAGGTAAATACACACAGATCTAAATGGATTGTGAAAATGTGCAATTGCATTAAGTTTTATAACCTGCATGAACTGTATCACTGTAGGCAACAAGAGCATTTCACCCCTCCATGGAAGATGTGTTCATTTAATATCACATACCTACAAGTCCCTCCCAAGAAGCTCATTGCTAGTAATCCCTTCCTTAAATCTCTTGTTAGAGCAACTGCTCAAGAAGAAATTTTTCGCCTAGCTGGTAGTAATAAGTTATCACAAGTTATATACACTGATGGATCTAAACAGGAGTCTTCTGGTAGGGCTGCATCTGCTCTTGTTGCCACCTCCCTAGTTAAGAACGATAATAAATTTGTTGAGTTAGGCATAAGAATTAACAACTGGGCGTCTACACTGCAAACTGAATTGTTTGCAATCCTAATGGCGCTAAAGCTAACCTATGACACTGAGCGTGACTCTATCATCATTACTGATTCTATGTCATCATTGAAGGCTCTTGGCTCATATAATGACTCCAACAACATGCTCATTGGGGAAGCCAGGTATAGATACTCAAAAATTAGGGACAAAGGAAATAATGTACAATTGCTATGGATCCCATCACACATTGGATTACTCCTTCATGATAAAGTTGATATGTTAGCCAAGAAGAGTATCCAGAAGGAGAACGTAGAATATAACTTTGGTATAACTGTGTCTAGCATTAGGAATAATATTAGGAGAGAAGTAAATAATGAAGATGATTGTTATAGGAATGCAGTTAGAAGCCTGAGTAGATCTATAACCCACTATGATAACATGAACGTAGATAAGTATGTTTATGGAGCAACTTGCAATGTGAACAGATTGACTGATGTTGTAGTGACCAGGCTTAGGCTTGGTTATAAGTACTTCTGGCAGTTTGGGAGACACACAGATGATGATCAAACTAAATGTAAATTATGTGATCAGGCATATGGTCACTCTCTTGAACACTATGTGCTTAATTGTCCACTTATTGAGGAATACAGAGACAGACAGTATAATAACCTATGTGACATGTCAAGATATCTTATTAATGAAAATAAGATACCAGATATACTAAGCAAATTTCCTAAATTTGCTTGTAACAGATAAGTGAACTATAGATATGTAGATATAAATCCATTTGTATTCCTGTTAACCCTTTGGGGCCTAGTTCCTAGGCCTTTTGTGTATCCACATGCTCTCGCGCTACCGTCCACAGGATGGATATGGGGTGCACAATAAACTAGCCACTTCGGTGGCAAAATCTAAATCTAAAAATCCTTTCTTCGTAGGATTAGTCATGTTGCAATCCTTTGCACTTTCTGTATTTTCTTGATGTGCTTGACCAGATGTGGGTTACAAATTGGTGCTGCGTACTCCAGGATGGCCCTGACATACACGGTGTACAGTCTTGAACGCTTCCTTTCGTGTGAGTGTTGGGGGGAGTTACGTTATCATTGTTTCCGCTTCGTTTAGTTACCAGTTGTGATATTTTACATGTCTTACATCTGGCAAATCTGCGCTGCGCCAGTACGTGTTGTGTCGGCTCATGGATAGATAGCTGTTGTATTTCTGCTGAACAACTTTCTCAATGTAAACTGGTGAGTAGCGTGATCCTTCCAGGCTTCTCTGTTGCCTGACAAACCTGGTAACATTTAATACATAAGTTACGTTATTCAGTGTTTGTGGATATTCCTTTAAAGAGAAATATCAGCAGCCCAAACAAGACCTTAATTGTCTGGGAGTGTGGGTGTCTGCTGGTATGTATATCACTGTTCGTTGTCTCAAGGTTAACTGGTGATACTGGTGTGCTATTTGTGATAGTGATGATAATAGTGTGATGTTGCTGGTGGTGATGATAATAGTGTGATGTTGCTGGTGGTGATGATAACAGTGTGATGTTGCTGGTGGTGATAATAATAGTGTGATGTTGCTGTTGATAATAGTATGATGTCGCTGGTAGTGATGATAATAGTGATGATGCTGTTGGTGATGATAATAGTGTGATGATGCTGTAACCTTACACCTGCTGTCACTGTTCACCTGGGAGTAAGCAGGTACCTAGGTGTCGGTAACCTTACACCTGCTGTCACTGTTCACCTGGGAGTAAGCAGGTACCTGGGTGTCGGTAACCTTACACCTGCTGTCACTGTTCACCTGGGAGTAAGCAGGTACCTGGGTGTCGGTAACCTTACACCTGCTGTCACTGTTCACCTGGGAGTAAGCAGGTACCTGGGTGTCGGTAACCTTACACCTGCTGTCACTGTTCACCTGGGAGTAAGCAGGTACCTGGGTGTCGGTAACCTTACACCTGCTGTCACTGTTCACCTGGGAGTAAGCAGGTACCTGGGTGTCGGTAACCTTACACCTGCTGTCACTGTTCACCTGGGAGTAAGCAGGTACCTGGGTGTCGGTAACCTTACACCTGCTGTCACTGTTCACCTGGGAGTAAGCAGGTACCTGGGTGTCGGTAACCTTACACCTGCTGTCACTGTTCACCTGGGAGTAAGCAGGTACCTGGGTGTCGGTAACCTTACACCTGCTGTCACTGTTCACCTAGCAGTAAATAGTCGCATCGTTCGGATTTTCAACTCCTCGGGAAATGCTGTACATAACCTGGGACTTTCTGTATAGTGTGTCATTGATGTTAGCTATGGTCTTTATTGGTTGTATCATGGAGAAATAAAGATTATTTATTATTATTATTATTATTATTATTATTATTATTATTATTGTTATGATAGCGGTGAAAGTGAAGTTAATGACAGTAATGAGTGTGGTGATGGTAATGAGTGCTACGGTAATGAGTCATGATGGAAGTGATGAGAGTGGTGATAGTGGTGATGGTAATGAGTCATGATGGAAGTGATGAGAGTGGTGATAGTGGTGATGGTAATGAGTGCTACGGTAATGAGTCCTGATGGAAGTGATGAGAGTGGTGATAGTGGTGATGGTAATGAGTGTGATTGACATGAAGAGGTTATAGTGAGAGTTATTAGTGTTGTGGTCGTGAAATGAATGTGGTGATGGTGAGTGTGGTGATAGTGAGTGTGCTGATAGTAAATGTGGTGATAGTGAGTGTGGTGTTAATGAGTGTGGTGATAGTACTGAGTGTGGTGATAGTGAATGTGGTGATAGTGAGTGTAGTGATAGTAGGGATGCATCAGGTAGCCGGCGGGCGGAGCAAAAAAAAAATCGAAAAAATATGAAAATTGAGTTATTGTTACCAAAAAATAGCTGAACTTTCTGGCTACACGCTGGTATAATTATTATCCTTGTACGATGTTTCTAAAAGGAATTACAGCCATTTATAACAGGCATGGTGACAGCGCCTTGCGTAACAAGCGCTGACGCGCCATTGTTTATGTTTTCCCCCCGTGTTATTGTTATCGTTTTCTTATATCTTTATGTCTAATATAATACAAATTCACTATCTGAGATCATGCCAGAGTGGGCGGAGATAATATGATCAAGTAACCAATCAGGAACACCTGGGAATAGTGCACAAAATGGCCGAGACCTCCAGCCAACAAAATATTCCATACCCACACTAATATCAATTATAAGGCTTATTTATCTATCACAATTGATCTATTATGACATAATGCAATAAAATAACAGCATATAAACATAAAAAGTACACCTTAAAAAATAATATATAGCATAATATGATGCCCCAGAGGAAAAAATTTCTATCGATATATTCCCTGAAGGTGAAGAGAGGGTCCGTTCTCTCATATGTAATGAGAGAAAACGCATTTACAATGGTTAACTGTAATAAACACTCGTAGGTCACGGAAAAAGTGTAAAATAAAGCGAATTTTTCGGGAAAAAAAAAAAAAAAAATTCCGGGCACCTGGGGTGCTGCGCGCTTCGGCCTATATCTCGAAAGTAAGATATTTACCTATTTAGGGCCAATCCATCTTTATTTATGAATGAATTGACTTGATTTTCACAACAAACATAGAAGAATGATTGCTTTACAATGTAACGTGTTCCTTTCTGAACTATCCCAAATATTTTTAGATTTATGTGGGCAACAAGACCGACAACTTCCAATATGTCAAAAAAGTTATGAAACTTTATTTTTTTTAGCATGAAGATAAGGTTTATTTTAGAATTGGTACACTTACAGTGATGGAATTAGAGGTGTTCTATCAGCAGCAAGTGTCAAAACCACTTTTCCAAGTACCACTGAGTACAGCTCGGCTGCCAAATGCAATTTCTCGTAAATTTTGCATATTTCATTTCCTTTTTGGCCGATATGTTTGAAACTTCAGCACAGGATACTCGATATAAGCTTCTAATAGTACACCAAAAATGAACGTAATAGGTTGAAAAATAAAGAAGTTGATATGTTACACCTGACACTCCCATTATTATAGTGATGATGCTGTTGGTGATGATAATAGTGTGGTGATGCTGTAACCTTACACCTGCTGTCACTGTTCACCTGGGAGTAAGCAGGTACCAGGGTGTCGGTAACCTTACACCTGCTGTCACTGTTCACCTGGGAGTAAGCAGCTACCTAGGTGTCGGTAACCTTACACCTGCTGTCGCTGTTCACCTGGGGGGTAAAGGTATTTTGGTGTCGGAAACCTTACCCCGCTGTGGGCTTTTCACCTGGGATTGCAGGTACCTGGGTGCCCGGAAACCCTTTTAACCTGCTGTCCTTTTTCCCCTTTGGGAGTAAGGGGTCCCTGGGGTGGGTAACCTTACACCTGCTTTTTTACTGTTCACCTGGGGGGTAAGAAAGGTACCGGGGGTGTCGGTTAACTTACCCCTGCTGCCCATGTTCCCCGGGGGAGTAAGCGGGGGTACCTGGGTTTGTCGGAAAACCTTACACCTGCTTTTTACTTTTTAAACCTGGGGATTTAAGCGGGTTACCTGGGTTTGCCCCGGAAAACTTACCCCTGCTGTTACTGTTCACCTGGGAGTAATTGGGTTTACCTGGGGGGTCGGAAAAACCTTAACCTGCTTCACTTTTTCCCCCGGGGAGTAAGCAGGTCCCTGGGTGTGGGTTTAACCCTTTTACCCCTGCTGTTACTTTTTCCCTGGGGGGGGTAAGTAGGTACCGGGGTTTGTCGGAAACCCCTTTCACCTGCTGTCACTGTTAACCTGGGAGTAAGCAGGTACCTGGGTGTGGGTTTAAACCTTACCCCTGTGTCCTGTTCACCGGGGAAGAAAAGTGGGTTTTCCCTGGGTGTCGGAAACCTTTAAACCCCTGCTGTCACTGTTCCCCTGGGAGAAAGGGTACCTGGGTGTGGGTTTAACCCTTACACCTGCTGTCACTTTTTATTTAGCAGTAAACTTTTCGCATGTAGGTTTTTTAAAACCCCTCGGGAAATGCTGTAAAACCCTTGGGAAACTTTTGTATAGTGTGTCTTGTGTTAGCTATGGTCTTTATTTTTTTGGTTCAGGGAAAGAAATAAAGATTATTATTATTTTATTATTATTATTATTATTTTATTATTATTATTATTTTTTATTATTTTTTTAAATTTTTTATTTATTTTTTTATTTTTTTTTTTTATTTTTTTTTGTAGGGGGTGAAAGTGAATTTTAATGACAGTAATGAGGTGGTGATGGTAATGAGTGCTACGGTAATGAGCCCCTGATGGAAGTATGAGAGTGGTGTAGGGGTGATGGTAATGAGTGCTAGGGTTAATGATTTAAAGAGGGAAAAGGGGTTGGGAGTGGTGATAGTGGTGATGGTAATGGAGTATGAGGAAGTTTTGGAGAGTGGGATAGGGGTTTGATGGTAATGAGGGGTTTTCGGTAATGAGTCATGAGGGAAATTTTGATGAGAGTGGTGTTTTAGGGGGTGAGGGTTTAATGGGGTGTTCCGGTAATGATTTCATGATGGAAGTGATGAGAGTGGTTTTATGGTGTTTGGTTTTAATGATTTGCTCGGAAAAGGGAGTCCTGATGGAATTTGTTTGTGTGAAAATTAAATGTGGTGATATGTGGTGTTAATAAATTTGGGGTGATAGTACTGAGGGGTTGGCGACAAAGTGGTGTGGGGGATAGGGGATTTTTTGTGGTGATAGTAGTGAGTGTGGTTGATAGTAATGAGTGTGGTGTTTAAGTAAAGAGTGGGGGCGATAGTGTGGTGATAGTAATGAGTGTGGTGATAGAAAATGAGTGTGGGGGATAGTAATGAGTGTGGGGGATAGTAATGAGGGGGTTTGATAGTAATGAGTGTGGTGTTTGTGATGAGTGTGATGATAGTAATGGTGTGGTGATAGTAATGAGTGGTGATAGTGAGTGGGGGGTGTTAGTAAATGTGGTGATAGTGGTGATAGTAATGAGTTTTTAAAGATACCTTGGTGATAGTAATGACGTGGAGATAACTTGGGGGATAGTGGTGATGTAAAAAAAGGGGTGGAAAAATTGGGGGTTTGGATAGTAATGAGAAAAATGAGGGGGGTGAAAACAAGGGGGAAAAATTAAAGGTGGTGAAAGTAATGAGGTAATAAAGGGTTGGGGGAAAGAAAATTGAGTGCATTTATTCACGGGGTTTGTGTGGTGATGGTTTTATGGGGGTGATGGTGGGTGGTGATAGTGCGTGGGTGAAGTGTGTGGGGTTGATGGTGTTTGGTGAGGAGCAGTGTGTGGGGGATTTTGTTATGGTGTGGGGTTTGATGTCCCTGTGTGGGGGTAGCCCCTTCCTTTGTGAATGTGTGGTGATAGTGGGTGTGGGTTGATAGGGGGTTGGTTTTTGGTGATAGTGGTGTGGGGGTGGAGTGCTGTGTGGGGGGGGTGTGTGGGATAGTGGGGGGTGTGGTGATAGTGCTGTGTGGGGGATATTTCCCTGAGTGGTGATAGTTGCTGGTGGTAAATAGTGCTGTGTGGTGATGGTGTGGGGTTTGATAGGGGGTTGTGTGGGGGATAGTGGTGTGTGGGATGTGCTGTGGGGTGGGGTGTGTGGTGTAGTGCTGTGTGGAAAATAGTGGTGTGTGGTGGATAGGGGCTGAGGGGGCGCGATGTCCCTGTGTGGTGATAGGGGGTGTGGTGATAGTGCTGTGTGGTGATGGTATGTGGGGATGGGGGTTTTGTGGGTGTAGTGTTGTTTTGGTCTTTAAGGGGGGGGGCCCCTGTGGAAATAATTTTGGTGTGTGGTGACAGTGGTGTGCGGTGTTTGTGCTGTGTGGTGATGGTGGGGTTTTATAGTGCTGTGTGGTGTTAGTGCTGTGTGGTGGTGGTATGTGGTGATAGTGGTGTGTGGTGATAGTGGTGTGTGGTGATAGTGGGGTGGTAATAGTGGTGTGTGGTGACAGTGGTGTGTGGTGATAGTGGTGTGTGGCGATAGTGATGTGTGGGTGTAGTGATGTGTGGTGATAGTGCTGTGTGGTGTGGTGTGTCGTGATAGCGGTGTGTGGTGATAGTTCTGTGTGGTAATGTGTGGTGATAGTGCTGTGTGGTGTTAGTGTTGTGTGGTGATGGTGGTAGGGTGATAGTGGTGTGTGGTGATAGTGCTGTGTGGTGTTAGTTCTGTGTGGTGATGGTGTGTGGTGATAGTGGTGTGTAGTGATAGTGGTGTGTGGTGATAGTGGTGCGTGGTGATAGTGCTGTGTGATGATGGTGTGTGGTGATAGAGCTTTGTAGTGATAGTGGTGTGTGGTGATTGTGCTGTGTGGTGATAGTGCTGTGTGCTGATAGTTCTGTGTGGTGATAGTGCTGTGTGGTGGTGTGTGGTGATAGTGCTGTATGGTGATGGTGTGTGGTGTTAGTGGTGTGTGGTGATAGTGCTGTGTAGTGATGGTGTGGGGTGTATAGTGCTGTGTGGTGTTAGTGCTCTGTGGTGATGGTGTGTGGTGATAGTGGTGTGTGGTGATAGTGGTGCGTGGTGATAGTTAGTGTGTGGTGATATTGCTGTGTGGTGATTGTGTGTGGTGATAGTACTGTGTGGTGTTAGTGCTGTGTGGTGATAGTGCTGTGTGGTAATGGTGTGTGATGATAGTGCTCTGTGGTGATGGTGTGTGGTGATAGTGCTGTGTGGTGTTAGTGCTGTGTGGTGATGGGGTGTTGTAATAGTGGTGTGTGGTGATAGTGGTGTGTAGTGATAGAGCTGTGTGGTGATAGGTGTGTGGTGATAGTGCTGTGTGGTGAGTGGTGTGTGGTGATAGTGCTGAGTGGCGATAGTGCTGTGTGGTGATAGTGCTGTGTGGTGACAGTGCTGTGTAAAGGTGTGTGGTGATAGTTGTGTGGTGATAATGGTGTGTGGTGATAGTGGTGTGTGATAGTGATGTGTGGTGATGGTATGTGGTGATAGTGGTGTTTCGTGATAGTGGTGTGTGGTGACAGTGGTGTGTGGTAATAGTGGTGTGTGGTGATAGTGATGTGTGGTGATAGTTGTGTGTGGCGATAGTGATGTGTGATGATAGTGCTGTGTTGTGATAGTGCTGTGTGGTGTTGGTTTGTGGTGATAGGTGTTGTGTGTTGTTAGTTCTGTGTGGTGACAGTGCATTGTGGTGATGGTGTGTGGTGATAGTGCTGTGTGGTGATAGTGCTGTGTTGTGATAGTGTTGTGTGGTGATGGTGTGTGGTGATAGTGGTGTGTGGTGATAGTGGTGTGTGGTGATAGTGCTGTGTGGTGATGGTGTGTGGTGATAGTGGTGTGTGGTGTTAGTGCTGTGTGGTGATGGTGTGGGTGATAGTGGTGTGTGGTGATAGTGCTGTGTGGTGATAATGGTGTGTGGTGACAGTGGTTTGTGGTGATAGTGCTGTGTGGTGATAGTGGTGTGTGGTGATTAGCAATGAGTGGCGGAGATAGCTTGGTGATAGTGGTGATATTAATGAGTATGGAGATAGCTTGGTGATAGTGGTGATAGTAATGAGTGTGGAGATAGCTTGGTGATAGTGGTGATAGCAATGAGGGTGGAAAAATTGTGGTGATAGGAATGAGAAAAATGGGGTGGTGATAGCATTGAGGATAATGAAGGTGGTGAAAGTAATGAGGATAATGAAAGTGGTGAAAGTAATGAGTGCAGTATTCATAGTGGTGTGTGGTGATGGTGTGTGGTGATAGTGCTGTGTGGTGATAGTGCTGTGTGGTGATAGTGCTGAGTGGCGATAGTGCTGTATGGGGATCGTGCTGTGTGGTGATGGTGGGGTGATAGTGCTGTGTGCTGATAGTGCTGTGTGGTGATGGTGTGTTGTGATAGTTGCTGTGTGTGATAGTGTTGTGTGGTGATGGTGTGTGGTGATAGTGCTGTGTGGTGATAGTGGTGCGTGGTGATAGTGCTGAGTGGCGATAGTGATGTATGGTGATAGTGCTGTGTGGTGATAGTGCTGTGTGGTGGTGTGTGTGTGATGGTGTGTGGTTAAAGTGTTGTGTGGTGATGGTTGTGTGGTGGTAGTGTTGTGTGGTGACGTGCTGTGTGGTGATAGTATGTGGTGATAATGGTGTGTGGTGATAGTGGTGTGTGGTGATAGGGGGTGTGTGGTGATAGTGGTGTGTGGTGATATTGCTGTGTGGTGATAGTGCTGTGTGTGTGATGTGGTGTGTGCTGATGGTGTGTGGTGATAGTGGTGTGTGGTGATAGTGCTGTGTGGTGATATTGCTGTGTGGTGATAGTGCTGTGTGGTGATAGCGCTGTGTGGTGATGTGTGTGGGGTGTAGTGGTGTGTGGTGATGTGGTGTGTGGTGATAGTGCTGTGTGGTATAGTGCTGTTTGGTGATGTGCTGTGTGGTGGGGTGTGTGGTGATTGTGCTGTGTGGTGATAGTGCTGTGTGGTGAAGTCTGTGTGGTGTGTGGTGTGTGGTGATAGTGGTGTGTGGTGATTGGTTTGTGGTGATAGTGGTGTTGGTGATAGTGTGTGTGGTGATAGTGCTGTGTGGTGATGGTGTAAAGGGGTTTTCGTAACGGGAGGGGGAAAAAGAATACTTCGTGGTGGTAGTAGTATGATAAGGGAAAAGTTGGGAAACCCAAAAACGGGCCACCTGCCTCTCTCTGCTCCTATTTTCGAAACCCCCAAAAGTGCCTAGGGTGGGGGTTTAAACCCCTGCTATGGTCAGCAGCAATTGAATAACGTGATTCACACAGAGGTTTTTTAAGGATCTCTGGAACATGGTTCTGGTAACTGATTACTAGGAACTGGTACTCTATGAGAGCTGGGCGACGCTAACGTATGCGTCCGTAAAACTAATACAAATAGAGACGGCAGGGTAGGGCTTTGGCTGATTTATACATGTCAAAGAAACAACAATTGAACTTATAACATACATAAGTAAAAATTTTGGAATGGAAGCTTTCGTAACTGAAACTGAAATGAAACTATAATGCAAACACAAGGGGTTAATTAGCAAAATCATCGAATAAAACTCAACTTTGGGATTACACAATAAAAAGTAAAAAAAAAAAAAAAATTGATCGATCGATCTGTATTATGGGTTTAGGGGATTCACATAAAGTGGGACAAGTAAACCAAGTTTAAACCCGTATAAGGGGAAAAATATACTAAGAACACGGGCCCCCCAACTTTCCCTAGAAAAGTTTAAACTCGGGGGCATCGTGTATGCACAAGCCTTTTTCCCTTTAAAGAAAAAAGGAGGAGTAGATGAAAAAATAGAAGTGCAGGCGCTCCCTTTACAGGCGACAGAAAAGAAAAAACAGAGCGGAAAAAAGAGGTCAATATATCTGAAATGCGTAGGGAGACTTGGTCAGGAAAAAAGCAAGCATAAACTTAAGCTAAAAAAATCCTTTAGGAGTCGGGAAATCGCGGGAAAGAACTAAAAGCCATAAATGAAATAGAAAGAAACCCAAAGTATTTCTTTCCTTTCCCCAATAAAAATCGGAAAAAACGTCCATTTTTGGGCCCTACAAAACGATGGGCCCCTACACAGAGACAGAAAGGAAAGAGTGAGTACTAAGTCCCAATAGACTCAGTTTTAGCAGCGCTAACCAGATGGAGTCGAAATCAAAATGAATTTTTATGAGAGAGCCACAAAATTTTTTTTAACACAACCCTTTCGTGTTACCCTGACGCCAAAGATTAAAAGGCTTTTAAATGACATGCCCATGCCCTCTCCCCCGGGCCAGATCAGGGAACTCTGGTTCTAAAGAAGTGAAAAGCCCCTATACCCTTTTCCCATCCTAGGGAGAGGGAGTGGACAGAGGGTCGCCCCACATTTACTAAAAACAAAGACATAGCCCACTCCACAAGGGGCAGTTTAAAGCAACATCAAAGAACACAGCCCAAATAGCCTAAACCCTATCTAAAATCTTTGAAAGGGTCCTAAGAAGCAAGATCCCCACCCATTAGAAACCCATCAGTTACACAACCAGGGCAACTGGGTTTAGAACAGGGGCGCTCCTGTCTGTCTCAAAAATATTGGTCACTACGACAAGGCCCAAAGCACTAGAAGACAAAAAGAAGCGTGTAAAATATACGACTTTTCAAAAGCCTTCGCAAGTTGGGCCATGGGGAATAACAGAAAAGTCGGCCGATGGATCCATAATTTCCCCATAACAGAACCGGAGAGTAGTTGTCAAAAGAGTAAAAGTCCCAGGCAGCTAGTGAAAAGCTCTGTTCCCCAAGGGACAGTACTCGCTCCCATCTTGTTCTCATCCTCATATCCGACATAGACAAAGATGTCGCCACAGCACCGGTCTTCCTTTGCAGATGACACCCCAATCTGCATGAAGTGTTTCCATTGCAGACACTGCAAAGCCCAGGCGGACATCAACCAAATCTTTCAGGGGCTGCAGAAAAAAATTGAGTTCAACGATGAGAAATTTCAATTACTTGATATGGTAAAATAGGGGAAAATTTAAAACTTCTCAGGTACAAAACAAATTTGGCCACAAAATAGAGCGAAAAACCAACGTCAAAGACCTGGGAGTGAATGTCGGAGGATCTCACCTTCAAGGACCCTAACATTGTATCAATCGCATTGCTAAAAAAAATGACAGGGGTGGATAATGAGAAAATTCAAAACTGGGGGGCCAAACCCTGATGCACCTTCGGTCATTGTTTATTAGGCTGGAATATTGCTGCACACAAAAGACCTTTCAAGGCAGGTGAAAATTTCCCACCTAGAAAATGTACAGGAAAATTTCAGGCGCGATAAAGGAGAAAAAAAACCCCAATACTGGGGGGCGCTTGAGGTTCCTAAACCCGTTTCCCCGGAATGCAGGGGGGGGAGAGATACTGATTTAACACTGGAAAATCTAGAGGGACTAGTACCCAAATTGCAAACGAAATCACTCATGAAAGCAAAAAACTTGGCGACGATGCACCATCCCCCCCAAAGAAAAGCAGGGGGGTCACTAGCCCCTTAAGACACCCAAAAATAAGTGGGAGGGGCCCCAGATTTTTCAAAGCCTCCCCGCACAATAAAAGGGGGATTACCAAAAGACCCCGGCAGTCTTCAAGTGGCATGGACAAGCACCCCAAAGTAGTTCCGATCGGGGCTGTGGCTCGAAGTTGGTTTGCGTTTTCAGCCCCGCGCAACGCCCGGTTGATCAGGTTTTGATCCACCAGGAGGTGGTCCGGGGACCGGGCCCCCAGGGGCGTTGACCCCCGGAAAAATTTTTTCCCGGTAAACCCCAGGCAAGAAAGAAGTGTTTAACAGAAAAAAAAGGCGTTCGGTGCCTCAAATCTTGCTTTAACTCAAAATTCGGAGGGAAAAAGTGAAAAAAAAA
>NW_026501154.1:0-18438 GCF_026875155.1 Cherax quadricarinatus | reverse complement strand
TTTATCGAGAGATTTCGTTAATGTGCTCAGATTACAAAATTTTGCTAGATTTTGGGAAACAGAATGAGGAATGTGTTGGGTTTCATGATACATAGGGGGCAGTTTGGAATTCCAGGGAGAAGGATGAGGGATGGCCATGTTTTTATTAGGGAATTTCTAGAGAGAGGTACATGAGGGGGAATACTAGGTTTAGATTGGGAGAACGCATATGATTGGGTGGATAGAAAATTCGTAAGGGTTTACCTAGAGCAGTTGGGGTTTTGGGAAGGGGTGATGAGATGGGTGAATACCCTGTATGCTGAGGCTGTGGTGAGGGTACAGGTCAATGGGAGGCTGGGTGAAAGTGTACCGATGGAGAGAGGTTTGAGGCAGGGTTGCCCGTTATCGTAGTTGCTTTTTCCTTGTGTGCAGAATCTCTTCTATGAGTCGGTTGAGGGGGTGATGGACAAACAGGAAATGGAGGGGGGTGCAAGTGGGGCATAGTGGGGTATGTGGATGATACTACTGTTTTGCTCTGGGGTAAGGAGGCGTTAAGGAGGGTGAGTAGATTGATTCAGATGTTTGGTACTAATATGGTACTAATGCGAGTTAATATGGTGAAATCAAGGTTACTAGAGGATGATAACTGGATAGGTGGGGGCTTGGGGGTGGGGTCAGGATGGATAGTGGCTGATAGAATCAGGGTATGTGGAATATGGTATATGGCGGAGATGCAGTCCTGCAGGAGGGTAAATTTAGAGGCTGTCATGGGTAAGGTTTTAGGTAGACTCGGAGGTTTAAGTGCGAGGGACCTAGCTTTACAACAGAGGATAATGGTGGTAAACTCACTTGTCTATAGCAAGGTATGGGGGGTGGCAGAGGTTTTTCCCCTAGAGGCACAGGACATTGTGGAAATGCAGAGGAGGGTGCTAAAGTTTGTGTGGGGGTTTGGGAGGGCATGGTTAAGTAATGAGGTAGTTATGACAGATGTTCAAAGAGGGGGTTTAGGTTTGTTGCCTTTAGGACTGAGAGTAATGGCTATATATATCAAGCAGAGGTATATTAAGGAAGGGGGTGTGAAGGGAGCTAAAGTAGGAAGGGTCATGGAGGAGGCACGTAGATGGTGGAGTGGCAAGGTCTTGCAGGTGTGTGAAGATATGTTGAGGTTTTTATTGACAGTGCAACAGGTGGACAACTTCAAAGTGAAAAGGTTAGTGCAGGTTGTGGGTGGACAGGGAATATTGCAAGGGGTAGCCGTGTATCCAACATATGATTAGAGGGTCATTTGGAAGGATTTCAGTAAGCTTAGGGTACTGGCTAGAGTAAAGGAATTAGCGTATAGATTCATCATGGAGATTCAAGCCTCCAAGGAGGTGTTAAGATGTATGGGGTTGGTGGAAGAGGCTTATTGCCAGTTTTGTGGTGATGTTAAAAACGGCTTTTTCATGTGGTCTATTTTTGTCTCTCTGTTACACTCCAAGTATTGTAACAACTATTTCCTTTTTAGAGCATAACAATTTTGGTCAGAGAGGTTAGGGTAATAATAATGATCCTCCGGAATCCCTAATTTTTAATTAAGTATATTCATAATATAACAAAAGCCAGTTATAATATACGAAATATCTTTATATAAGTTAAGAATATATGTTTCTTCTGTAGTATCCAACATATACATAAGGCTTTCAAAACAGAGGATTAGGAGGATATCCTAGATATAACATATAAAATAAATGGAATTACTTTAAAACATTAAGTCTTGTTTCCCCAATTTGGGGAAAAGCAGTCAGATTATTATTATAATCAAAAAAGAAGCGCTAAGCCACAAGGGCAAAACAGCGCTGCAGGGTAGGGAAGGAAGCAAGGGAATTGGATGGCAGAAGGGAGGGGGGATGATCAGCAGGTTACAGAAAACAGGGGGCAGGGATAGTACGGGGGTAGGGGGGTAGCAAGAGATTCAAGTAGAAAGGGCTGAAAGTATCAGAATTTGTGAAGTAAGTCATCGTTGTAAAAAAAGGTCAATGAGAAGTCCGGATGAAAGGGGGGTCCATCAGCGAGAAGAGAAGGTAAAGAGAGAGCAGCGGGGCGAAGACGACGACAGAGGTAAATTCTGCGTGCTCGTTGATAAAGTGGGCAGTCCAACAGAATGTGGCTGACTGATAATGGAGCTTGGCAATTCTCACAGAGAGGAGCAAGACGCCTCTCCATGGATATCCATGAGTAAGACGAGTATGGCCAATGCGAAAAACGGGAGAGAGTAGTCTCCCAACCTCGACACTGGTGATAAGAAGACGGCCATTAACCTTATACTCGGTTTAATAGACTGAAGTTTGGTTCCCCGAGCAAAGTAAGACCAACGTTGTTGCCAACCGGGTGAAGGTGGGAAGAATATTACAGCAAACATAGTCCGTCATGGAATACCTCTATAAGAAACTGGTAGGTCATGTACTGCTGACCGCGCAGCAGTGTCTGCCTGTTCATTGCCCTGTACGTCAAACATGACCAGGGGCCCAACAAAAAACAAAATCTTTATGCTTAGTAAAGATGCGGCGTAGCCAAAGTTGGATACGGAGGACTAAGGGGTGAGGTGTATCAAATTTTTGTATAGCCTGTAAAGCACTAAGGGAGTCTGAGACAAAACCCCAAATGATGACACAGGCATAGATGCAATACGGATAAGCGCTGTAAGGATGCATATATAATTCAGCAGTAAAAAATACTAGCTGAAGATAGTAAATGCCCTTGTACGACGCTGTCCGGAAAAAAACTGCTGCGAATCCTAAAGCCGTCAGAAGACTTAGAGCCATCTGTGTACACAGCAATGGCATGAGAATGAGAGTGAAAGTGGTCAAGAAAAAGAGAGCGGGAAGCACCCCTAGACAGTTGGGCTTTCGAGCAAGGGAGGGAGAAAGAACAGACTCGAACAGCTGGAACTTCCCAGGGGGTAGGGAAAATGAGATGCTACATGTACATAAAAAAGGTGGTAGTTGAAGAGAAGACAAGAGCGAATGAAGGCGAAGAGAGAAGGGACGGATAAGCAGGGGGGGCGAACAAATAAAGAATGTTCTACTAATATCAGTGACCATTCTATAAATGGAAGGGTTGCGGAGATCATGAGAGCGTACATGTAGCGCAGGGAATGGGCAACACGGCCCATCGGATAAGGATGGAACGTTTTGCTTCTGCATTAGAGGCTTTCGACAGGGGAAAGAGCGAAAAGCACCAAGGCATAAACGTAAACCTTGGTGATGAATGGGGTTTAGGCTAGAAGAGTACAGGAGATGCCCCCTGAATAGATCTGGTCACCATAATCAAGTTTCGATAAAATAAGGTGGAATGTAGGTGAAGGAGGTTCGAACGATCAGCCCCCCCAAAAGATGAGCAAGGGTTTTAAGAAGGTTCAGCCGGCTGTGACAAGTTGCCTTCAGAAGGTAATGTGAGGTTTCCAGGATAACCTACGATCAAAGAGGAGGCCCAGAAACTTGACTGTATCACGTTTCAGGGATACGTGAGCCATAGAGGTACAAAGGATGATCGGAGATGACAGAGCGTCTAGTGAAAGTGATTTGGTGGGTTTTAGTGCTGGAAAATTTAAACCCATGTGTGGTGGCCCAATTGGAAACACGGTCGACTGCATGCTGGAGAGAAACTGTAAGGGGGTGACAGTCAGCCCTCTGCACAGGCAATAGCGAAGTCATCAACATAGAGTGATGACCAAATATTTGATGGAAGACTAGAGGCCAAATCATTAATACAAGGAGAAAAGTGTTGTGCTCAGAACACCCTCCCTGGGGGACACCTTCAGCTGGATAAAGTCCGGGGAAGCACAAATTTTTAACCCGAACACGGAAATGCCTGTCAGTTAAAAAGTTTTAAGGAAGGATGGTAGATTGCCTCGAAGGCCTAAGGAGTGGGCTTGGGCTAAAATATTATACCTCCAAGTTGTGTCATATGCCTTCTCAAGGTCAAAAAATATGGCAATAACTGAGTGGTTATTCGCAAAGGCATTACGAACATACGTATCCAAGCGCAGTAAGGGTTCTATGGTAGAACGTCCCTTACGAAAGCCATATTGACGAGTGGAGAGACTGTTGTGTGTCTCTAAATACCACACTAAAACGTCTATTTACTAGACGTTCCATTACTTTGCAAACTGCACTGGTAAGAGCAATGGGACGATAGTGGGAGGTTTCATGTCCCGTAGTGCCTGGTTTGCGGAAAGGGAGAACAATGGCGGATTTCCACAGCTGTGGAAGAACTCCTTGTGACCAAATAAGATTGTAAAGGCGTAATAGACTGCAAGGGCTGACTGATGTAAATGTTTGTAGCATACGAATATGAATGTCGTCGGGCCCAGCTACCGATGATCGACAAGCTGAGAGTGTTGCCTCCAGTTCTTGAAGTGTAAAAGGCACATTATACTGTTCTTCTCTGAGAGAAGAAAAGTCCAAGGGTGCTAACTCTCTGGCAGACTTTGAGGAAAGAAATGAGGGGCATAGATGGAGTCCCTGAGAAATACGGACCAGATGATTGCCAATTTCATTGGCAACATCTAGTGGGTTTGCTATATCAACTCCGGCAGCCCGCAGAACAGGAGCCGGGTCAGGAGAATATTTACCACTCGTTTTCGTACTTTTTCCAGACTGCACTCATAGAGGAAGCAGAGGTGATGGTGGAGACATAATCTCGCCAGCAAGTTCGTTTAGCGTCACGGATGACACGGCGAGCGATCGCACGCTTCTGTTTAAAATCAAGGAGTCGCTCTGTGGTTCTATTGTACCGGTACCTGCCCCATGCAGCGCGTTTCAAACGTACTGCACGAGCACAAGCAGAGACCACCAAGGCACGCATTTCTGAGAATGCCTGCCCGAAGTTTGGGGTATAGAATGAGAAGCTGCGGTGAAAACAGAGGACGAGAAGAGGTGTAAAAGCTCATCGATGGAGGACGAAGAAGGAACCTCTTTAAAAACATCAGGTGTGAGTAAAGGTTCCAATTTGCCCGATTAAATTGCCAGCGTGGGGTGCGAAGAGGTGGCGAATATGAAAGGGAAGTAAGAATGATTGGGAAATGATCACTGTCATGTAAGTCCGGGAGAACAGACCAAGTAAAGTCTAATGCGTGGAGGAAGAGCAAACTGAGAGATCGATGCAAGAGAGAGTATGAGTCCGAGGATCAAAATGGGTGTGAGTAACCTGTATTTAAAACATGGAGGGGGGGGTGGCAAGAAAAGCCTCTAACTGAATTCCTGGGGAAATCACGTGAGCCCTCCCCAGAGGAAAGGGGGCATTAAAACAAAAAGTAACAGAATCGGTGGCGGAAAAGACGAAAACAAGGAAGGCAAAATCCGGAATAATAATGCCCGAAAGGGAGAGAATAAAGAACAGGCGTTACCCCTATGTAAGTGGATACGGGTGCTGTGTAATGCAGCGAAGTAAAACAAATAGTTTGATGGTAGGGAAATCAGTGGGGAAAAGGGCACTTTCTTAAAGGTCCCATCAGGAAAAGGATCTAAAGATACATAAATTATAGCCTGAATGGAAAAATAACACCCAAAGGGAAATTTTTTTTTTTTGGTTTCTTGTAAGCAAACACCAACAGGGCAAATGGGAGAGTAACATCTGAAGCCACCCCGATTACCCCTGAGGCCGCGTTATTCCACGAAAAAAGGCCATGATTGGCAATGATAGGATACTTGAAATCCGCAGGTAAGGGGTTCCTACGGACAAAGGGTTAGAAAAGTCCACATGCGGAGGCGGGAAAATGTTAACAGCAAAGGAAAACGGTGCGCTGTGAAAAAAGGAGTTGCCGATGGAGCAGGGGAGAGAGAAAGAGCGGAAGGTGGTCAGTGCCATTGAGGGTTTTGGGGTCTCTGAAATATTTTTCAAGATTGCTTCAAGTGTTTCGGAATTCGAGATTCGTAGGAGAAAATTTTGGGGAAGGGTAGGGGGAGGATGAGTAAAGTTTGGGAATGTTTTGGACTGTACCAAGGAGGGGGGGGGCGAAAGGGGGGGGGGAACTGGAGAAGCTGGCAGGGGAAGAAGAGAAGGAACCTGGGGGGGGAAAAAGAGGAAAAAAATTGGGAGGGAACGGGGGAGGAAGGTACTTACGGGAGGGGGGTAAACCCTGCACTTGTAACGACCCGTGAGGGGGGAAAAAACTAGGGAAGAGACGGGGGGGGGAAAAATGGGGAGGGGGAAAGATGGTAGGGGGGGTGTTCCCGGGAAACCTTTTTTTGACTTTTGAGAAGTAAGGACGTTTGGGGAAGGGGTTCGTACGGGGCCCCCTCGATCTGAGGCTTTGTAAGAGAAAAACTCAAAAAAGCGAGATTAACTGGGGGCGTTGAAGGGGAAGTCTACCGAGGACGCAAAAGATTAGATACGGGATGTTTAATGGGAAGGTAACCACGAGGGGGGTGTAGAAGATGGGAAACCAGAAGTGGGGGGACGTTTTGAAACCGGGAATAAAAACCGGGGGAGTCCCCTTGGAGGGGGATGAAAACTCCCCATGGCAAAGGGAGCCCTTTCTGTCTCTTTAGGTAACGGATTTCCCGCTCTTTTTTAAATAGACCTACAAGCGAGAGTACGAAGGGTGAGCCTCATGCATTAAGGCAAGGGGAATCGATTGCAAACGTATTAGAATGGTCATCGGCACCACAGACTGGCATTCGGCGATAGATCTGCAATTTTTTCGCGGGAGGGCCAAATCCCCCAGCAATTTCCAAATGTTGTGGTGTAGGGATCACCTTTTCAAACTTGTAACCGATTCCTGAAAAAAACAGGAGGGGAGTTCTGGGCTTCAAAAGTTAAACGAGCCACATTGCTAGGGTATCGTCTCCGCCCACGGGCGGGAAAAGAACTAAGTGTTTCCCTTTGAGGTTTGGGGAATCTTGGGTTCCACTTTTCTAAAAAATGGGGTTGCCACATGTCTGGAAATTTTTTGAACTATGGTAGGGGGCGATAACGGTACCACACAAGAATTGAGGGAAGATGTTTTTCAAGGGGACAGAACATATCTATATGGGAAAGACGAGAGACTCACGACCGGGGTAGATTTGTAACAGTAATGAGCGCGTCCCGCTCTTAAGGCAAAAAAAGAAATACTTACCAACATGGCGTAGGAGTGCCTTCCCAATACTATGGTCAGAAAGAAGGCGTAGAGGAAGTTGGCCCCTAAAGTGAAGAATTTAGTCCACTTTTCAGTCTGAAACGAGCGGGGAAAAGGGTAGTGAAGGACTGTCGATCGTTTTTTTAGAAGAACGGAAGGTGAAGGTGGAAAATATCATCACAGGTAATTGTCGTTGACGTTTAGGGCGGGGGGGACCAGATTTGGTCCGGGAACGGGTCGGCGATTTAAAAAATTCGCCCGTAGAGGGAGAGGCCGGAAGCATAGTCAGAGGAAGCGAAGGTCGATAAATGGGAAGGGTCGTCGGGCCTCAAAAACCTGAAGGGGGTGAGGAAACACACCGGCAATGGTACGAGGCTGAGGAATGTCTGAAAGTGGTCCAAGACAGGCGGGGCAAAGGGGGTGCGGTATCAAAAAGGGGGCCCCGGGGGGGGTACCAGGTTCTGGACTGGGGGCTGCCAGGGGTTGGTTACTTCTTTCTTTTTTTTTTTTTAAGAAAAAAAAAGAAAGAAGAAAAAGAAAATAAAAATAAAAAAAAAAAAAAAAAAAAAAAAGGGGGGGACCGGGGAGGGATAGTTCCTAGGGGAATAAAAGGGGCCAGAAATCTCCCCCCGCGCCCAAGAGGACTCGAAAAACCCGCTATAGCGCAGTGCAGCAGGGAACCCGTCCCCATCCCTACCCTTCATGCCAGAAAACCCCAAAATCGGGGATAGCAACCTCACACTGCCGAGCTACCTCGTGGACAAAAAAGGGCGGCCGGATTTTCCCCCACAAAGCATACCCCCTTCAGCCACCCCCCCCGGAATCCAAAGGTGGCTTCCAAGATCCACCCGTCGCCCAAAAAAAACCAAAAAGCTACTCCGGGATACCGGAGAGGGATGGGGAAAACCCTAGGCAATCCAGATTAAAACGGCAAACTACGCCACCGCCAAAAAAACCTAACGGAATGGGAGGACCCCGGTGTCCTTTCCCCTCCCTGGGGAACTAGCGCGCCTGTGGGAGAAACCCAAAGGAAAAAAAGGAAGGGAAAAAAGGGGGGGAGTGGGGGGGAGGGGGGAAAAGGGAAAAAAGGGGGGTGGGGAGGATGGGATAGGGGAGGGGAATTGGGGGGTAATTGGGTTGGGGTCTGAGGAAAAGACCGATAGGTCTAATTCCTCAGACCAAAGAGCCTCTTCACCACGCCAAGGGAGCCCCCCTTGGGGGGAAACGTCAGAATAAAACAAATATGTCCGGGGCGGCTAATAAATCTTGGCCAGTTCCAAAGGACGGAGGAGTGTTCTCTTTTGGCTGCTACTTCTTCCTCCGTCCCCAACCTTGACATACGGTAAAGTGGGTCAGTGACGTATCCCAACACTCAGTAAGTTTTTAAAAAAAAGGGGGGGGGGGGGGGGGGTTAAAAACCATCGAAACATCACGGCAAATAACAACCCCGGGCACACCGGGGGGCAGGCAGGTTACTATGCCCCAATTAAACTTATCATGGCCATGTTCATAAATTTAATTTTAATAAGTTTATCTTAAAAATACAAGGACGTCATTTCCAATTTAGCTATTAAAGGAAATGACCGCAATTTAAAAATTAAAGGAAGGTTAACCATAGGGGCATGAAACCCCGGCCCACAAGAAATATCTCCTTTTAAAAAGATGCTGTGGAGTAAAAAACCAACCAGCTGGTAAGGGAGGGAGGACATCTTTTTCCAAAGGGGTTTATCTCCACTTGCAAAAATGGTCCAGAAACTGCTTGACTGCCAAAGAATTTCCGTAGTTAAGCCATTTTAGGAGCGGGAAAAGAGCATGGGCCAAAACGTTTCGAAACCCTTTATGCGAAAAAAGGGAGATCCGGTAAGGTTTGGAAAATCCTTAAAGCCCCAGCGTAATATTCAAACATTTTTTATTTCATAAATTTATGAAAGTTAAGGATTTGGTTGAGAAAATATTATCACTGAGGAGTAAAAAACCGGGGTATACTCAAAGGTTCTAAGGACAACACAAAAGCCAGGCTTCTTTTTCTATGTTGAATAAAAACTTTGATATTCTTTCAATTTATAGGAAAAAAACATTTTGGAGTAGAATTTTACCTTTTGGGAAAGGGATTGCAAAAGACAGCACCTATGCGCATCAGGGGCATCAACATGGGGGTGAAAGGAATTTGGAAAATTGGGTGCACCAAATACTGGGGCAGGGGAAAAGGAACGTTTTAAACGTTTAAAAGCTTTTCCAATTCTCGCCCCAATTTAAATTTATATTTAGGACGGGTAAATCTAGTCGGGGGGGGAGGCAACTTGGAAATTTTTGGGGCAAAAACGCCGAAAAGTACCCCCCCCAAAAATCGTTGGAGGGTTTTCCTGTCTTGAGGAAAAAGGGGAAATTTTAAAAAATAGCGGGGACCTTTAATTGGCGGGGGCACTAGCCCCTTTTCCCCTATTTTAAAACCGGATTTTAATCTGGGCTTTCCAAAAGTCACATTTTTGTAAATTTACAGTGAAATTGTTTTCTGCAACTTTCATATTTTAATCTATCAAAATGAGACTGCCGCATCACTAAAAACCACCAGTCGCTAAGAGCCTCACACCTTTTAAGGGGTTTGGCCCCTAAAATGTTCTTTTCCGGAAAGAGGGGCGGCGTTACACAACCCGAAAAGGCAAAACCTTAACGAAATTTTCCGTTCTTAACTACGAACCCGGAAATCTCTTGGGCCCTGGGAGTTAACGGCACCTGGTAATACCCTCTCAGAAAGTCTAATCGGGTCACAAAGTTGGCACCGGTCAGCATTATTAAACATCAATCCGGTAATGGAAACCCATCGGGTTTGGTGACTAAATTTTTATTTTACGGTAATCCGTGCATAGGCGTACGGTACCATGGGGTTTTTTGGGCCAATAAACAGGGAGAGGCCCAAGGTGTCCAACTGGGTTCAAAAATTTTTAAATTCCAGTAATTTTTTTATTTCTTGTTAAATTAAATTCTTGCTTAGCAGGAGAGCCCCCGGTAAGGGGATTGCTTTATTGGACTATCTTCTAAAAATTCAAATATCGTGGAAAACCCCTAATGTACAAGGAGTAGGAATATCTTTGAAGTGGAGTTATTTTTAGTGATAACTCTTTGATTTGAGTTTTTTTTGGGAGGAGGAAGAACTTCCGGTGGTCTATTCTTTTAAAATTTCAGAATTAGTAGCCCCTAAATTCTCTTGCTTCCCTTACATGTCATTCCTTATTTCAGGGATGAGGTTGAAAAAGGGGGTAATAATAGTAGGGAGAACTAACTTACTTCTTTAATTTTATCTATTGATTACCTCTTAATTTTCTTCGACGCCCTGGTTCACGGCCCAGATAATTCCCACGCTTTTCTTTTTTAAATTTTTCATATGGCCCCAAATATCTTTTTTTAAAAAAAGTCCGGGAAATTAATTTTTTTAACAACACAAATTTCATTCGGAGAGAATGAACAGTTTTAGCCTTTTTGGCATAGATTTTCTTCATTTTGGCTTGAGCTTTGACAGTTTCAGGGCAGCAAGTTTTTTAAAATTTGGAGAGAGGTTTTTCCAAAGTAGGGACTGGGTTTAAAGGTCCTTCTTCCCTATCCAAAATCCGTAATTGGCTGGGGGTTTCCCGACCGAGTCCAAAAACCCAAGTCAAAGGGAGAGTATTTAGTATTTCTTTTTAGCTTCCGGGGGCGAAGAGAAAAAAGGGGTAAACCTTGCCCATTCACAGAATTTTGCTCCAGTAAGAGTAAAGAGTTTTAAAGGGTTTGGGGGAAACTTTCTAGCACTCCTTGTGACTGGGGATATATGCTGTAGAGAGGATCTGTCTTACTCCAAATCGAACATAGCCTTTTTTAAAAACCTTAGACGTAAAATTAGAACCTTGGTCAGATTGAAATTTTAAAGTGGTATGCCTACTTGAGCAAAGAACGTATTAAAGCTCTTATATATTTGGGGTTAATTTTGGACAAAGGGGATGCTCAGGGTCCCAGTTGCCATATCTATGAAGTGAAGATATACTGGTTACCCTTTTTGTGCGGGGGGAAAAGTCCCCCACAATCAATAACTAACTTTTAAAAGGTTTTCTTCAGGGGAATTTTTTGGAAGTAAAGGGGGAGACGCGGGGGTTTTGCCCGTTTTGCCTATTTATTTACAAACGTGGGATTTCTGGTTTTGTCAGCAATATAAGTCCCCATCTGAGGCCAAAAAAAAAAATTTTTCCCTTTTTTTTTTCTCGTTTACGAGACCTAAAAGACCTCCCAGTGGATTATCATGTGCTAGTTTTAAATACCATTTTCGTAAGGGCGATGGCACCCCAAACAAGTTTTCCTTTTTTAACTCAAATCATTATCTTATTTCTCTTCCCCAAAAAAACCTCTTCATCTAAAAGGTAACCTTCCTCTTTATCCTTTTTGGTTTTAAATTTTTTAACGTCCCTTTTGGCTATAAAAATTTTTTTTTATTCATTTTTTAAGGGAAAACTTAAAAAAACCTTTTTAAATAAGTTTAAACAAAGAAAAAAATTTTTTAATTTAAAAAATATCCCAAAAAAAAAAATGGCCCCCAAAAGGGGAAAAAAACCCCCCGGGGACTAAAAATAAAGGGAAAAAAAGAATTTGGGGAAAAAAAATCAATTTTTTCCCTTTTTCCCCCCGGGGGGTTTTTGGTCCCCTTACCCCTCAAATTCCCAGTTTTCCCCAAAAAGGGACCCAATTATTTGGCCCCCCGTAACCAAAAACCCCGGGGGTTCCCAAATAATAAATTTACCATTTTCTTTTAAAAAAGGGTGTATATCCAAAATGTGATTTTTTCATTCTTTTTGGTCCAAATTTGGGAAAAAATTCAAAACCCCCGGCCTTTTTTTTGAGCATCTTAAAACATTTATTAAAATCCCAAGGACCCCAAAAAAAATCTCTCCCCCTTTTTTCTTCCAAAATTTATTCCAAATTTTGGGGTTTTTTTATTCCCGCGGCAAATGGGGAGTTTACCCAAAATTTTTACAAAAACCAGTAATTATCTTTAGGAAAATTCTAAAACCTTTTGACCTTTTTTTGCCCTTAAACCCAAAGCCCCCAAAATTTCCTAGCCGTTTTTTAAATAAAGGGGGGGGAACTTTTTCCCCCCAAATTTTGTTTTATAGAGGGAAATTTTTAAGTATCTCGGGGCCGGTATCTAACGTTAGGGGAAATTCGAAAAGTAGCCCCCCCTCGGAAAATTTAAAAACTTTTGAAAACGCTGGGAAAATATCATAGGCGGCTCCCGCGGGGCCCAAAAGTGAAAAAACTTTTCCCCCCTCACCCAAATTTTAAAACTTCGAGAAATTTAAAACGAAGGAAAAAAATTTTTTCTTTCGGACAATCTTTTACCTGAGTTAATCAGAATATTTTTTCAAAAGGAAGTTGGCAGTTATGGGTTTGGGCTTTTCCATTAAAAAATGAATGTATTAAAGCAGCCCAAAAATTTAGGAGCCATTGATCACCCTTCGCCTGATTTTCAATGCTTCAAAAAAGAATCTAAATTTCCTCCTAAATTTTAGGATTTAAAGAGGCTCTTTACCAAGGTCAAATAAGGGATTTGGGATACAGTTATAGATTCTTTTTATTTTTTTCTTTTAGTATTTTTCCCTTTTCATAAAAAAGCAAAGTTTTTTTAACGTTCAAAAAAATTCTCCCTTTTTTCTTTCTCTGGGCTTTTTACAAAGGAGGTTTTTAAGCAATAAAATACGTTCTAGGTTCAAAATTTCCCAGATTGAATATAGCAAAAGGGCTAAAGAATTTGGGGGAACGTGTTCAATCCAAAGGACTTCTTGTTCTGTTTCAAAACTATCTGTAAATGGTTTTTCCTGGACCCCTTTCTTTAGTGTGATTGATTCTGTTCCCCTTTTAGTCCCTTGGAGAAAAGGAATTGGAGTCGTTGTAGCAGCGTAGCGTTTCCAGTTCAGGAAGTTCATGTCCTCGTTCCCGAGGGGTTTTTTTGCGCGTAGTTTTTTGGCCTCGGGCGTCTGTAGAAAAGAATTCAAAAAGAAAGGAATATCTGTTCTCCATTCTAGTCTCTGGTCCTGCCATCGGAAAAAGGAAATTCGTAAACAACATCACTGTTGGGGAGTGAAATGGGCCCGTTATTTTTATGCCCAAGCTTTTGTGCTAAATTTCCAAAAAAAAATTGAAGCTTCAAAATTTTGTAATTTTTTTCCTTTGTTATTTTTCAAACCTCCTGCCATTTCTACATTATTTTAAAGGAAATTAGTGTTATGCTCCCGGGCACAGGCCCCCACTTGACTTAAGAAATCGTAATGACACGATTGCAAAAAAACCATTGAGCTATGACCCCGGGTTTTTAATCCCCCCGGGGGTATGGAGGCCCCCACTTGTTACACTCCAAATATTTTAACAACTATTTTTTTTTTAACATAACAATTTTTGGCAGAGAGGTTTTTGGGAAAAATAATGATCCCCCGGAATGCCTAATTTTAAAATTTAAATATATTCAAATATAACAAAAGCCGTTATAATATAAATTATCGTTATAAGTTAAAAAATTTTTCTTCTGTGTATCCAACATATCATAAGGGTTTCAAAAAAGAGGGTTAAGGATATCCTAGATTTAAAAAAAATTTTAAAATGGAGATTACTTTATTCATTAAAGTTTGTTTCCAATTGGAACAGTCAGAATAAAACAGAATATTTCCCGGCCGGCTAATAAATCTTGGCCAGTTACCAGAGACGAGCAGGATGTTTTCTTTTGGCTGCTCTTCTTCCTGCTCTCCCCAAAATTGAGCATACAGGGAAATGGGGCACGTGACGGCTCACCAAACTCGTAGAGTAGTTGAACATAAAGGGGGGGGGGGGGGAAAGGGGGGGGGAAAACCATCGAAAAACACGGCTAACTACACAAAACCGGGGACACCGGGCGGCAGGCAGGTTACTATACCAATTAAACTTTTCAGGCCATTTTCAAAAAAATAATTTTTAATAAAATTAATCTTAATAATACAAGGACGTTCATTTCCAATTAGCTATTAAAGAAATGACCCCAATTTTAAAATTTAAAAGGGAAGGGTTTAAACCCTAGGGGCATGACACTCTCTTTGGGGGGGTGAGACATGGATGAGTGGGGTTATCAGATTGTTGGGGGGGCAGTTTGCCCCCTTTTAAGGGTTTTTGTTAGATGGGAAAGGGGGGTTCCCAAGGATGTGGGAAGGGCTATAAGTACGTCATGTAACATCGGATATCCATGGGGATGAGAAATTAGAATCTCGGTTTTAAGAAACCCGATAAGCAATTGGATTCAAGACATCGGTTTTCTGAGGTTAAGTCTTTTCTTTTGGGACCGGGGAAGAATAAAAAACCCCTTTACTTACTATTGGGATGGTTTGTGGGTTGATGCTTGTGCAGTAAAAAAGACTGTCGAGATGAAAAGGACAAAAATTTTTTTTTTTTATGTAAAGGTTTGTGAATTTTTTTTTTAAATTTTATTTTGACTTATTGTAGTCTGCTGAGGGGGGTTGTTGTAATAATTTTGAGTAGTTAGGTCTCGGGTTAATGCCATGTTTGTATTGCCGTTTTGAGGGTGGAATTTGAAGGTTCAGTAAGCACGGAGGTTTGGTTTTTTTTGTTAAGGGGTTTTTTTTTAAAACCCAAAAAATTTTTTTTGGGAAAGGGTTTAGGTTTTAATACATGTGGGGTGTTTAAATTATGTGTAGGTTTTGGGCTCAAACCCCTTTGATGTGTGGGGTATCAGTAAAAGCTGGTACCTTTTTAAAGGCATGTTTTTTTTTGTTTATTTTTTTATTTTTTTTTAATGTATGGCCCCTTTTGTTTCCTTTTCAAAAAAAAATTTGGTAAGATTCATAAATGTTTGGGCTAAGAGTTTTTAAAAAGGCGGTGGGTGGTCAAGGGGCTATCAGAGATTTTTATTTTAAACCATGTAAAGGGAATTTTTTGGGTTTCTAGTTTCCTTAATAAAAGGTTTTACGATGAAGTTTCAATTTTTAAAATTTAAACATGGTTTTTGTTCTTTTTGCATTTCCCTTTTTTTTTTGTTACCACTATGAATATTTTCCAGTACCTCATGGATACTTAGGTTAAGACTTTACATGTTTGGAAATATTTTATAATTTTTTTTTTCACAATAACCTGTTTTTTACGTGCTATTTTATAACACAACTTAAACCAATACCCTGTACTAGTGGTATGTTCTATTGGTTTATTTAGTTTTCGAACTTTTTTAGGGTCACAATCTTTACTGACAGATTTTTTATAGTATATTTTGGTGTGAACAAATGTTGCTATGCCTTTGTCATGTGTTTCCCCTTTACTATGTAAAACCCTTGGGGATGTTGTGACTTTTATTGGTATTTGTTTAAATGTTTAATTTTAAGATACTCCTAATTACTGTAAAACCAGTAAAGTTTTCCCCTTTGGGGGTTTCATTTTTCACAATTACGTGGGGGGACCTACAATGACTGTAATGACCTATGAATTTTGTCTTTTGGATATTTGTTTATAATACTTGTCATCTCCAGAATAACCGGTGCTGGCACGGAAACTTTAGTTTTTTTTTTTTTTTTTTTTACTAAAAATGTATCTTTTGTACTTTTGTAAGGTTTTTTTAAAAAAAATATAAAAAAAATTACCAGGTTACCTACAAATTATAAATGGCCCTATTGGCGTTAAAAAAACTCACCCACAAATTTAGTTTTTACACCAAATTATTGACTGCTTTTTAAATAATAATAATAATAAATATTTAATGACGTTAAAAAAATAAATTCATAGAGGAAATACCCTTCCGACAGACAAAAATTTATGGCCCTTTTCTTAACCCCATCATGGATAAAAAAATTTTAAAAATTTCCCCCTAAGAATTTTTTTAAATGAGCGGGAAAAGCAAAAGATGTACTAAAATTTTTTAAAGATTGTTGTTTTACAGGTCCGTCGATGGTGGAAAAATTGGAGATATATTAAATTTCAGGGATAAGAAATTTTTCCTTTTCCCCTGACTAAATTAAAGCTTTCCTAAAGTTTTTTTTTTTTATTCATATTTTATTTAAAAAAATCATATAAAATATAAATATATAAAATAAAACACCTTCATTAAACAGGTATATAAAACATAAAACTGAACATAATAACCATAAAAGTACGATACATTCACACATCCCCATTTACACCTTGAGCCAACTAGTATTTCCCTAAACCATACATGATGAAACATCATATAAAAGCCTCATTTGTCCTCATCGCTCTCGGCCGTGTGGACAAGCTGCGCAGTAGCTTCCGAATCATCTGGTTTTCTGTGCAGTTTTCCTGTTTTGAGCAATCAAAATGGCAGACAGACATGGACGCAGGGTAAATACTGTGTGGAGGTGGTACGTGATACCCTGAATAGTTCTACAATGCAGGTGCTTCTGCCAAGTATCATCTGCGATGTGTACAGCATACCAAACGACGAGCTGTATGGTGTAGCAGTGAATGGGGTGTCGAGGATATTCATCAAGTTCAAGAGTGCTGGGTTTTACTCCAGCATAGTCGACACATTCCAAGAAAGGAGGATGACCATTAATTCTGCAGTGGAGGTCTGCCTACATGACGTCTCAAGCTATGTAACGTGGGTAAAGGTGAGAAATGTCCCCTTTGAGGCCTTGGAATATGATGTTGTGGGGGTATTCTGTAGATATGGCAAGATCCATTCTTCAGAGTTGGGAGTGTGGAAGGATGGGCCTTACATGGGGCTGCCAGAGGGATCTTTCACCTTGAAGATGACATTGAGACAACCTATACCATCGTACATTCTGATGGAAGAGTTCAGAACACAGGTTTATGTATATTATGCAGGACAACGTAGGATATGTAGGCTGTGCGGGTCTTATGACCATATGGCGGCCCAATGCAATCAAAGGCAGGGACGGAGGGAAAAGGTGCCAACAACAGTGGAACGACAGCTGGGCTCCTTGGCACCTGGGACAGGTAAAGCTGCAAGCCAGGCGTCTGGAAGTTGGAGTGAAGAAGTAGACAGAGTGGAGTCGGAGTTGGGAGCGTGCGCCACATTACCTGTTGGAACTGTGTCTGAGCGACCATCTACGGATGCGATTGTTGACAGAAGTGACTTACAACAGGATGGTCTGTTGGATGAGGTCTTGAAAGATTTCTTGGGGAGGTGGAAGACAGTCAGGAAGGGGAGAAGGATGGGAGGGCATTGGAGGGGGTAGCAGCTGTACAGGAGTGTGATGACACCTTGTGCAACGAGAGTAAGCAGCACACAGTGGTGGTTGAGGTGCACCAGGGGGACATGGATGCTGCGGCAAGTGTGGAGAAGGTGGCACACGTAAGAGGCAGCTGGGATGTCTTATAGGAAATGTCTTAACGCCAGGGAGAGATTTGGAAAGAAACCTTGGAAAAAGGTATAATCTCCCCCGGGGAATGGTGGCACCAGTTCTGTGGTGCGCAAGGGTCAAAGGAAAAATGGGTGGCGGAGGTCGGGAAAATAGACTAAGTGGCAAACGTGGCTAAGTCAACAGCCATGTTTTTCGAGCAACCTTCAAAAGTGATGGGGGAAGCTGCCTTTATTGTAAAAATTCAAGGGGGTCACCTTTAATGTTAACACCCTGAGAGCGGGGGGGTTAAGAGGGTGGGGAGGAAGGTTTTTGAGGAGTATGTGGGAATGTGTTTCATACAGGGAGCATAATTACAAAGTTTGGATGTGAGTTCATTTAAGGTAAATTTTTGATATGGTGGGTTAAAAAGGGGGGTTTCTTGGCTGTTAAAGGAAACCACCCCCGGCATGTTGAGGTGGGGGAGGGTGGGGGGGGGAGGGGGGTCAGGAGAGGGGAGATTGGGGGGGTGAAAGGGTTTTGTTTTTTAGGGGAAAAAGCCGGCGGGGGAAAGAACATTAAAGGAATTTTCGTGAGGGGGTTTTGCTTTTTTATTTTTGGGGAATTCCTTTAGTTTCGTGATGGGAGAAGGGGTTGTGCATATGCAGGGGGATGTGGAAACAAGGGGGGGGGGGTTTGTTTGGGGTTTTTTTTCGCAATGTATTGGGGGATGTGGGAGTTTAGATGTAGTGGGGGGAAAGGGGGTTGGAGGGTTGAGTATCATTTGTATGAAGGGGTTTTTTCGCACGACTGGATGGCCCATGTTACGGAGGCAATACACTCTGGGGGGTTAGGGGCCCTTGAGTGGGGGGTTTTCTGCCACAGGCAGTTTTAAAGATCTTGATTGGGAGGGTTTGGGTTTGGTACACACTGGTTATTGGGAAAATTAAAAAACGAGCTTGTGAAGGGGGGGGGTTGGGGAGACTTTTGGGGGTTGGTGGCACTCTTTTTGGGGGTCAAGGGATGTGGGGCGGTGTCTTGGGGAAA
>NW_026501143.1:0-21372 GCF_026875155.1 Cherax quadricarinatus | reverse complement strand
GGGGTCCCCCCCCTACCTGGGGGTTTTCATTCCCATAGGGAAATTTTAAATCAACCTCGGAATTTTTTACCAAGGGAGTATATAAAATTTAGGGTGTAATAACCCTTCAGCCCGCCCCACGAAAGGGGAATTTTTCGACCAAAGGGAGGGGCCGGGAAAAAAAAAAGGTTAGGAAAGCACAAAGCAACAGTTGGGAAACTTTATTCCAAAACGTTTCGCCTACACGTAGGCTTCTTAAGTCGAATACAAAAAGTAGCAGGACAGTAGAGATGTGAAGACGATGTAATCAGTCCATCCCCCTTTGAAGTCGAGAATTTGAGGTTGTCAGTCCCTCGCCTGGAGAGTTCAGTTCCATAGTCTGGAACTATCTGAAGATCAAGCGACAGTGCGGAGACTTAAATACTGTCGGAAGGAGAGGTGAAATATAGAAATGTAGTATAGGTGAGAATGTACCCAACTGATAGGTCAGGTCCCTCCAGACCAACAGTTCTCACTTGAAAGGGTTGCCCAAAGGGGTGTTTTCTGCTAAACCAAGAGCCATGTTTAGGGTAAGACACATATGCAACAGTTAGACATCTTTATTCCGAAACGTTTCGCCTACACGTAGGCTTCTTCAGCCCGAATACAGAAGTAGGCAGGAGCAGTAGAGATGTGAAGACGATGTAATCAGTCATCACCCTTAAAGTCGTAGAATTTTGAGGTTGTCAGTCCCTCGGCCTGGAGAAGTTCAGTTCCATAGTCAGGAACTATCTGAAGATCAAGCGACAGTGCGGAGACTTAAATACTGTCGGAAGGAGAGGTGCAGGGTAGTAGTAGTGGTAGTAGTAGTAGTGAGAGGCAACTGAGAGGTCATGTCCCTCTCAGATCCAACCTTCTCACTTGAAAAGCTTGTCCAAGGTGTTTCTGTACCAAGATGCCACGTGTTGCAGTGGTCTGACAAGATGAACATCAAAATGGTATATACAATACCGACAGGTTGTTAGGTAAGACACATATGCAACAGTTAGACATCTTTATTCCGAAACGTTTCGCCTACACAGTGGCTTCTTCAGTCGAATACGAAAGTAGGCAGGAGCAGTAGAGATGTGAAGACGATGTAATCAGTCCATCACCCTTAAAGTCGTAGAATTTGAGGTTGTCAGTCCCTCGGCTGGAGAAGTTCAGTTCCATAGTCAGGAACTATCTGAAGATCAAGCGACAGTGCGGAGACTTAAATACTGTCGGAAGGAGAGGTGCAGGGTAGTAGTAGTGGTAGTAGTAGTAGTGAGAGGCAACTGAGAGGTCATGTCCCTCTCAGATCCAACCCTTCTCACCTGAAAAGCTTGTCCAAGTGTTTTCTGTACCAAGATGCCACGTGTTGCAGTGTCTGACAAGATGAACATCAAAATGGTATATACAATACCGACAGTTGTTAGGTAAGACACATATGCAACAGTTAGACATCTTTATTCCGAAATGTTTCGCCTACACAGTAGGCTTCTTCAGTCGAATACAGAAAGTAGGCAGGACAGTAGAGATGTGAAGACGATGTAATCAGTCCTCACCCTTGAAGTCGTAGAATTTGAGTTGTCAGTCCCCCCGGAGAGTTAGTTCATTGGGAATTCTACGATCAAGCGACAGTGCGGAGACTTAAATACTGTCGGAAGGAGAGGTGCATGTAGTAGTAGTAGTAGTGAGAATGTAGCACTGATAGGTCAGGTCCCTCTCAGATCCAACAGTTCTCACTTGAAAGGGTTGTCAAGGTGTTTTTCCTGTCCAAGAGGGCCATGTGTTGCAGTGTCTGACAAGATGAACATCAAAATGGTTAAAATACCGACAGGTTGGTAGTCAGACACTGCAACACATGGCCTCTTGGTACAGAAAACACCTTGGACAACCCTTTCAAGTGGAGAACTGTTGGATCTGAGAGGACCTGACCTATCAGTGGCTACATTCTCACTACTATACTACTACTCGCACCTCTCCTTCCGACAGTATTTAAGTCTCCGCACTGTCGCTTGATCTTCAGATAGTTCCTACTAGGAACTGAACTCTCCAGGCTGAGGGGACTGACAACCTAAAATTCTACGACTTCAAGGGTGATGGACTGATTACATCGTCTTCACATCTCTACTGTTCCTGCCTACTTTCTGTATTCGACTGAAGAAGCCTCTGTGTAGGCGAAACGTTCGGAATAAAGTTGCCTAACTGTTGCCTTTGTGTCTTACCTACCAACCTGTCGGTATTTTATACCATTTTGATGTTCATCTTGTCAGACACTGCAACACATGGCCTCTTGGTACAGAAAACACTTGGACAACTCTTTCAAGTGAAACTATTGTATCTGAGAGGGACCTGACTATCAGTGGCTACATTCTCACTACTACTACTGTACTATGCACTCTCCTTCGACAGTATTTAAGTCTCCGCACTGTACGCTTGATCTTCGTGGCACAACCAATGAGTCGTCCAAACTAGCACTTGCAGCTGTCGTTAGTGGCAGGCTGCAAGTCAATGTAATGCGATTTTATCGCTCAAAGAGGCCTTTGTTGTCGTCTGTACAGACGACACAGAGGCTGAGAAACTACTTACCACCACTGCTACTACCACTCTACGAGACCAGGGATTTCTTGTACTGATCTCCCAGCACTGAGGGCCAGGAGAACTTGTTCCTCAAGCGACTCGACAACCTTATCACTGTACAGGCCACTGAAGAAATCAAGTCATCTATCGAAGCAAAGAACCCTGGGCCAAGGTGGACTTCATTACTAAATACCCAATGCTTCATCCATGCTGAAGGTCACCTTCAGTGACGTCAACATGGCAGCCAGAGCTCTCGCTGAGGGCTGGCTTTCACTACTTCCACATCAACCCAGCCTTCATCGAAGCAGAGAAATTCCAACATATCTCTCACAGTGCTATAATTGTTACTCATACTTACACACCACAAATGATTGTCCCTACCAAGGACAAGAAGTTCTGCTCCACCTGTGGCCGTGAGGGTCATGACTTCAAGAATTGCACTACTGCTTCACCACCTATATGCTTGAACTGCAAGAATGACCACCATACTCTTGCTGCCAGGTGGCCTACCAGAAGAGACATACTCATGAAACAAACAACAACAAAAGAAACCCAACCCACAAGCAACCACATATTCTGCTATCGCCAAGCTTCAAGCAGACACTACCAAGATATGGAAAAAGACACTTATGTACAGTTCAGGACATTTATTAAAGGAAACGTTTCGCCACGAGTGGCTTCTTCAGTCCTAATACCTTCAGTCCTATTAGGACTGAAGAAGCCACTCGTGGCGAAACGTTTCCTTTAATAAATGTCCTGAACTGTACATAAGTGTCTTTTTCCACATCTTGTCGGTATCACCATACCATTTCCTCACTACCAAGATACTGTACTACATGCCACGCAAGCTGCTCCCACCACTTCCCTGCCAGCACCTACTGCCGACTCCACCAAGAGTCTTTGTTGCATTATGTATGCTCATGTACAGAATGCAGCTGAGCCTGGTTCCTTCAACTCCACCATCAATGAACTTTTCAAACTAAATAATATGCCTGGCCTCACATTCCCTGCATCACCACCTTCCACTGAGATCCTAAAATCTACTGCAAATATTACCAGCATCACCGCTGCTCCACCGCTGTCCACAACCTCCACTAGACACAGAGATGGACCAATCAGAGACCTCTGAGACGTCGGCAAAACCCACCAGTGAGAGTCCACTACCGCTTTCATCCACTGCTAGAGCAACTGACCAGTCGGAAATCTCGCCTTCACCGTTCAGCCACCAGCCAAGAAAGCAAAAAACAAGACACTGCGGATGCACCTCACGGTGCCACTGTCACTGACATTGCTGCACCACAACGGGTCCGATATCTGAAGGGTGTATACTTCTACACAACCAAGGAGTATAAGAACACAATGCTGTCTTCAGAAATCCATCATCACCTCCAGGACGGAACAGTCAAGTATACCTACGACCAAACTGCTACATACACCACTGCAGACATGACCAGACTACTCACTGCCAACACCCAACACCTTGTGGAAGTCAAGTACACCTCAAAGAGGAAATTCAGGGTGCTTCAGAATGGGGACCTTGAAGACGGTACCCTCGTCTAGCACGACTATCCATGACTATTCACCCAGCACTTTGCTCTCCGCTAAAGCTGGGGTGTGGCTCCAATCAACCCTGTAACTGCTGCCTCTGCCCGACTGCGCTTCTCTTTGGGGAAGTCAGCGCAAGATAGAAGAAGACGACATCCTCCAACCGGAGGGCCAAGAAAGAAGGAAGATGATTATTGTCACCCCCCACCCGGGGGGGCCACTGCTGGGTCACCATCTGGAGAAGACCTGGGCCAGAAGGACCTGCGAATCAACATGAATGAAAATGAACACCAACACACGACACTCCACACAGGAGAGCACAGCGCTAGCATGATCGACACCATGCATTGCCCTTCTAGGGCATGGTTGGTGCCAGAGCCCGAGTTTGTACCTTACAAGATGAGGGGGGTACTTGTGCCTCCTCCCATGGGAGACTTAGGTCTCAGACACTCCCTAGACAGGGAGCCAGTGCCGGGCCACCACTTGGAAGGGCCCGGGCCGGGAAAATACCGGCGAATCTTTAACAACAACAGCTTGATCTTCAGATAGTTCCTGACTATGGAACTGAACTCTCCAGGCTGAGGGACTGACAACCTCAAATTCTACGACTTCAAGGGTGATGGACTGATTACATCGTCTTCACATCTCTACTGTTCCTGCCTACTTTCTGTATCGACTGGAAGCCTACTGTGTAGGCGAAACGTTTCGGAATAAAGTTGCCTAACTGTTGCCTTTGTGTCTTACCTACCAACCTGTCGGTATTTTATACCATTTTGATGTTCATCTTGTCAGACACTGCAACACATGGCCTCTTGGTACAGAAAACCCCTTGGACAACCCTTTCAAGTGAGAACTGTTGGATCTGAGAGGGACCTGCCCTATCAGTGGCTACTCTCACTACTACCACTACTACTATGCACCTCTCCTTCCGACAGTATTTAAGTCCCCCGCACTGTCGCTTGATCTTCAGATAGTTCCAGACTATGGAACTGAACTCTCCAGGCTGAGGGGACTGAAACCTCAAATTCTACGACTTCAAGGGTGATGGACTGATTACATCGTTTCACATCCTCTACTGTTCCTGCCTACTTTCTGAAATTCGACTGAAGAAGCCTACTGTGTAGGCGAAACGTTTCGGAATAAAGTTGCCTAACTGTTGCCTTTGTGTCTTACCTACCAACCTGTCGGTATTTTATACCATTTTGATGTTCACAGTAACATGGTCATGTAGGGGACTTTAACTTTAGCCAAATTGACTGGAATTCTTTGACAGGTAATCTAGAGTCCATGACTTCATGGAAACAGTTCAGGACTGTTTTTCTGAAACAGAGTGTAACGAGCTACCAGGGGTAATAATTTGCTATACCTAGTCTTGTCAAATAAGGAAACACTCGTGAATAATCGGGGAGATCACTGAAGAGCTTGGCGCAAGAGATCAAAAATCCATCACCTTTAGCATAAATTGGGAATGCAAGAAAATGATAATACAGTAAAAATTACTGATTTTCGTTCTGCCGATTATAATGGACTTAGGGAACATCTGTCTAACTTGTTTGGGGGTTTTTCTAGCTAATGATTTTATTGACGATAATCATACTTATGAATATGAAGGGATCTGCTTTTTGGTATAGGGGGTTTAAAGTTCTGGGCATGGATTGAGGCATGGTTTCCCAATAGAAAGCAGAGAGTTACCATTAATGGAGTGAAATCTGAATGGGGATTAGTCACTAGTGGCGTTCCACAAGGATCAGTTTTAGGCCCTCTCTTGTTCATAATTTACATTAATGACCTTGATGAAGGGGTTACTAGTGACATGAGTAAGTTTTGCTGATGATACAAAGATAGGCCGTATAATTCACTCTGAGGAGGATATCAATGAACTCCAGGACGATTTGAACAAATTAATGTCTTGGTCTGAGAAATGGCAGATGAAGTTTAATGTGGATAAGTGTAAGGTACTTGCCCTTGGTAATGAAAATAACCCTCGAAGCTAAAATCTAGGTGAAGTAGAGCTTGGTCATGCAGAATGTGAAAAAGACTTGGGAGTCATGGTAAGCAGAAATCTAAAGCCAAGACAGCAGTGCCTCAGTGTGCGCAACAAGGCCAACAGATTACTTGGATTTATCTCAAGAAGTATAAGTAACATAAGTCCAAAAGTTATTTTACAGAATGGACATAAATTCGTTAGAAAACATTCAGCGTAGGATGACTAAATTAATACATAGCATTAGAAATCTTCCTTATGAAGAAAGATTGAAGACTCTTAAGTTACATTCACTTGTTAGACGAAGAATGAGGGGAGACCTGATCGAAGTGTATAAGTGGAAGATAGGTATTAATAAAGGGGATATTAACAAGGTCTTGAGGATATCTCTCCAAGAGAGAACCCGCAGTAATGGATTTAAATTAGATAAGTTTAGATTTAGAAAGGACATAGGAAAGTATTGGTTTGGAAATAGGGTAGTTGATGAGTGGAACAGTCTACCTAGTTGGGTTATTGAGGCTAGGACTTTGGGTAGTTTTAAATTTAGGTTGGATAAGTACATGAGTGGGAGGGGTTGGATTTGAGTGGGACTTGCACATCAGAGCTTATTTCTTGGGTAGCATTGGAAATTGGGTTGGTCAAATGTTTGTTAGTGGGATTAATTGTAAAGGACCTGCCTAGTATGGGCCAACAGGCCTGCTGCAGTGTTCCTCCTTTCTTATGTTCTTATGTTCTTATACATCACTAGTGAGGCCTCATTTAGATTATGCTGCTCATTTTGGTCCCTTTACTACAGGATGGACATAGACTCATTAGAGAACATACAGAGAAGAATGACGGTGACGTGTACTTAGTCAGTGGTGACGTGTACTTAGTCAGTGGTGACGTGTACTTAGCTCTGTGAAGACCTGTTTGTGTGCTCTTGAGTGGTGACCTGTACTTTGAGTGCTGACCTGTACTTAACTCTGTGAAAAAGTATCTTGTTTCCCTCCGTGGACAAAACCAAGATGCCTCCATCGAGCAACTTTACCAGCAACTTAAGGAAGAAATTGAGGGCACGAAGTGGAGATACGCGCCTGACCGAAGAAAACAAGAGGATTCGTAGTAGTCCTCCCGTTTCGAGTCCTCAGGTCAAGAAGGGATCGTGGTCAGTGGTTGGACAGCAGGGGGACGACGAAGTTGACGATCAAGAAGACGAATGGAAAGCCAGAAACGATGAAGAAGAAAGAGACTGCTGTGGAAACTCCCGTGGAAACCTCCAACGCATTCTCGGTGCTACCCGACGAATGTGAGTCTACTACTGGGATCGTCACGACGAACGACAACAAGAAAGGTAAGAATATTGTTGTTGTTGGGGATAGCCAGGTTAGATACATGGATAGGGCATTCTGTTTGAAGGACAGGAGTAGGAGACAAAGGGTATGCTTTCCTGGGGCTGGGATGGGGGACATTGTTAGCCGGCTTGACAACATCATGAACGGTAATGGGATCAATCCTATTATTTGCCTCAGTGCTGGAGGCAATGATGTTGGCAAGCGTAGAAGTGAGGATTTAGTTAGAAAGTTCAGGACAGCTATAGACATAATTAGGAAGAAGGGGGGACGCCCTGTTATATGTGGCATTTTGCCAAGAAAGGTGTTGGTAATGAATGGTTGTCCAGAGCAATTGGTATTAATTGTTGGCTGGATAAACACTGTAAGGATAATGCAGTACCATTCATTGACAACTGGGACAACTTCTATGGCCGAAATGACATGTATGCCAGGGATCGAGTCGCTGCCTGACCTCGGTGGAGTGCGGTTGTGCACGGCACCCCTCTGCTGATATCAGTCATAGACCTTAGAACGCGATACGGAGGTTTTGGAGTGTTCAGAGTGGATCGCTCAGTGTTCAGAGTGACTCCTTCTCGCCGACCTGTGTTAGTTTACGCACGGTTCGCGCCTTTGTGCGTGGACCACGCATTCGTGGGAGCACGCACGAATGCTGGGATGTTCCCTGTGAGGTCCATGTTAGTTTACGCATGGTTTCTCACAGGAAATTTCGTGACTAAGTGCTTTTCTTTCAAGACATTCTGCAGTGAGTCTGGCGTGTTTCGTGTTAGTTTACGCACAGCCACGCCAGTCATACGTGTGCTACCGTGGCAACATAATTCGTGTGCTTTCGTGGGCGTTCGTGCGTGCTGCGCCGCGCCACCGTTACGCACAGGAACTTTCGTGATTAAGTCCTGTTCTTTCAAGACATTCTGCAGTGAGTCTGGCGTGTTCTGTGTTAGTTTACGCACAGCCACGCCAGTCATACGTGTGCTACCGTGGCAACATAATTCGTTGGGGTTCGTGCGTGCTGCGCCGCGCCATCGCTACGCACGGGAACGTTCGTGACTAAGTGCTTTTCTTTCAAGACATTCTGCAGTGAGTTTTGTGTTAGTTTACCCCACAATTGCGAATCTGTCGTGCATTCGTGTGATTCGTACGTGTGCTGTGGCGTGGCGCTGACCAGCCAGTGTGCTTCGTGCACTGGTACAGCTCGCCAGGTGCCTGGTGCTGTGTTAGTTTACGCATAGCACCTGATTGCCCTCGCCATTCGTGCAATTGTGAGTCATATGTGTGTGCTCAGTGCTCTGGGAAAATATCCATTTGTAACCTAGGTTTTCACAATACGATCCCAGTGAGTGACGTGATACTCGCTTGTGAACCACTGTGAACCCAGCTGCGTTGTTAATAGGTCTTGGGAACTGTGGCACACAGCTACGAGCCTCGTTGGGGTGGCTGTACGGCCATGTCATCTCAGGAACCCAAAAGAGGCAAACGGCCCATGTCATCATGCGCGACGACTGTCAGGGCGACGTGGAGGAAGTGGAAGGGCCAGCGAAGAAACCCAAGGACAACCTGCATTGCAGGGGCGATGCCACAGAAGCGCCTCAGCTGATCCCAGCTGCTTCCCAGATGGCCAGGGGACGATGAGGACAGCCGAGGCCAACCCAAGCCCGGCCCAGCAGGTGGACACCCCCATCATATGGGGACCATGGAAGTGACCCGGGACCCTCCTCCTCAGCAGATGGCACCAGGAACAACCAACCCAGACGAAGCCTCACAGGCAACAGAGGAGAACGAGATGGAACAGGGGCGCTCAAGACCTCAGAACCGTGCTGCAAGGCAACCAACTGTGGCCTTCAACAAGTTCATTATCCCTCACTACGACATGGTGAAGAACCTGGAGGCGACCATGCCTTCCATCAAGCTCAGCTGCGACATCACACTCAGGGGAGAGATCGTGGCGAAGCCGCGCGACAAGGACACATACGATCGACTGAAGGCAATGGCTGCAGAGAATCCGAGGATAAGGGAGCTCCTGGCTCAAGAAAAGATGCACAAGGGGGTTGTGTTTCCACGTCCCTGTACCCAAACCAGCAGAGCGATTCCTCGATGCAACCAACATTGTCAAGGCAGAAGAGGCTGACCACCGGGCCAACAAGTTCCAACACGGAATATGTTGATCCACAACCGAGGGCCCCTACCATCCCACATCGCACTGGGGGTGTGGGGGCGGTTCAAGATTCGGCCATTATGTAGAGGGCCCCACTACAATGCTACAACTGCCAGGGTTTCAACCATATCGCGGCTACCTGCCAACATGTGAAGAAGTGTGGAGTCTGCAGCAAGCAGCACGACTCCAAGGATTGCATTGCATTGCTCAAGCAGCCCACCCCCGAGACCCCACGCCCCGAACCCAAGTGCGCCAACTGCGGCAAGAAACACCACGCATGGAACAGGGCTGTCCTGTCATGGTACAGCGGTGGCAACAGGTGCACAGCGGATGGCCCCTGTGGCGACAGCCCAGCCCAACTCGGTAAACCCCCAACAGCAACAGGTGGGGCATCGACCAATGCCCCCTCTCCACGCCCCAACCCATGGAAACTATCATCACCGGCCAATCGCGGCAGCCAGCACAGGCCCCTCTGCGGCGGCCCCCCACCCTACAGCAGAGAGTTCCCAGCACTGGGGAGCAACAGAGGAGACCAGTTGCGCCGCAAGGGGAACAAACGGCATGGGCAAGTCTCGAAGCCTCAGCAGAAACGGAACAAAGGAACACAACAAGCCCGGCTCAGGGACGCTGCTCAAGGAGCTGCGGCTACTCAGCACCAGACAGGACACCAGCAAGGGACTTCCCGTCCGAGTCAGTCCCCACCCGAGTGCAGCAGGAAACAGGCCGCGGCACCCAGTCAGATGGCACAGAGAACCACGGAGACCTGCGCGACCTGCGGGTCAGCAGCAGCAAACAATCGCGGGAGTGGGCCAAAAAACCTCAGGCCGCAGCCAAGGAAGCCCTGTCCCCCAGAGGGAGGGCACCTCGCAGGTTCACATTGTCACCGTAATCAAGCTTGTGGTAGAGGTGCTATCCATGCTACTCCCATCAATGAAGGACAGGCAGGTCTGCAAGGAGCTCCTGACTACCGTGTACAGCATGGCTCTCCTGGAGAGGGTCGACTCAGCAGCCCTGAAAGATCACCTCACCCAGGTCTTCACGCCCGAGGAAATGGTAGAACACGCACGGATGTTCCGGAGGACCATGGCCGAACAGGAGGAGATGGAGTCCGACGGGTCGCCGGCAGTCCCTAAAAATTCTCCAGTGGAACCATCTGTGGTCTGAGGCAGAAACTCCACCTAGCTATCCAGGCGGCAGTCCGGGATGAGATAGATGTGTTTCTGTTCCAAGAAACCCTTGTCAAGCCCCCACCCGCCCCACAGCCACGCATCCCTGGGTTCTCTGCATACCTGCAGCGTGGTGGGCCCCCGCCAGGGGCACCGCAATCTATGTGCGGAATTGCATCCCCCACTCGATTGTCACTGACCCTATCAATTGCGGTGAAGGGGTGGTGGTGCAAGCTGTCACACTGCAAACTGCCATCTGGCCCACTGACTATTTACAATGTGTACCGGAGCGCACGGTTTATCTCGACCTCTCGGAGGTTGCAGCTCTGTCCATATCTCGCCTCGAGGGCGTGCTCGTGGCGGGGGACATCAACGCCCATCATGAGCTTCTCCACTCTGTCTCCCTTTACCAATGAGATGGGCAGGCACTTGGCGGCTGTGCTCGATGATGTTCCTGACGTCGTCCTCCTCAACAATGGGGAGCCGACACACACGGCGGCAACCGACTGGATGTCACTCTCCTCTCTCGGAGACTGCAGCCTGGAGTGAGGTGGGAACTCACCCACTTCTCACCAGGACCACTTCGCGATCGTCACCACGCTGGCGCTCACCCAGCACATCCCATACACACCGCCTCCCGGTGGAATTTCAAGAAGGCGGACTGGCAGTGCTTCCAGGATGTCATACAGCAATGGTGGGAGACGACCTCCCTCTCTGACAACCCTGATGCGGCTGCCCAGAACCTCCAAGCTGCCGTCACCCATGCGGCTGAGGTGGCCATCCCACTTACCAAGGCTGGAGGTACCATCAAGCGGGACTGGTGGTTCTACGACGAGACAGTCAAGGAGCAAGAACCACCGGTCAACTGTGCCCGCAGGCTCCACAGACGCAACCCTACTGCTGACACCCTTCGGCTACTGAGAGAGGTGGTGCGGCACGCTCGCCACATCTCCCACAGAGTCCACCTGGCAAAGTGGTTCGAATGGTGTGCCTCCTTCGGCCATGCCACTACCCTGTCTGAGATCTGGCGAAAATAGGTATAGCTACCGGAAAACGCAGAGGAACAGCGCGTGCTCACCATGACCCGGCTGGTGAAGCAGAGAGGCTGGTCGACCTCTTCACTTCCAGGGCAGCAACAGCACGCCTGCCACAAGATGTGCAGAACCTCCAGGCTGTCCTCCTCCCAGACAGGACTGCCAGGCTACAGGCTGCATGCTGCGAACACGACGACACCGATGTAGACTTCAGCGACCGGGAGCTGAAGGCAGCCCTCAGGACATCACACGACACCACCCCCGGCCAGGATGGCATCACCTACAGTATGATCGCAAGGGCGGGCCCCTCTGGACATGATGCACTCTTGGAGGTCATCAAAATGCTCCTGGAGGGCTGGACAACTCCCCACTGCGTGGAAGGAGGCCATCGTCCTGCCATCCCCAAGCCCAGGGACCCGGAAAGCATGAGGCCCATCTCTCTCACCAGCTGTCTGTCCAAGACGGCTGAGAGGATGATCCTTGAGCGACTACGGTGGAAGCTTGGCCCGGAACACCCTCACATATACGGCTTCACACGAGGAGTGGGCACAGCAGAGAGCATCACCACCCTCCTTGCAGGCATTGGGTCAACAAGAGACCCAAAATTGTTGTCTTCCTGGACCTCGAGAAAGCCTTTGAGCTTGCCCAGCGCACCAGCCATCCTTGACCTCCTAGCAGGCAGGGGCGTGAAGGGAAGGCTCCTTGCCTGGATCTCTTCATACCTGCAGGGCAGGTGTGCACGAGTGCGTTTCCAGGGACAAGTGTCCACCCTCAGGCCCCTTGAAAACGGCACCCCGCAGGGAGGGGTCCTCAGCCCCGCTCTCTTCAATGTCCTGATGCATGAGCTGGTGCAGCTGCCATTCTCTTTAGGCACCCAGCTGCTCAGCTACGCTGATGATCTTGCCCTCATCATCACCGAGAGATGTGGTTTGATGCATAGAGCCCAACGTGACCTTAACCTCCTCTCCACCGCCTGCCGTCGTGTCGGCCTCAAGGTCTCAGCAGAAAAATCCAAGGCCATGATCCTGCATGCCAATGTGCCGGAGGGGAGACTGCAGATGTCAGGAGTCAATCTCGACTGGGTCAGTAGCTACCTGTACCTGGGAGTGCACATCGACAATCGGCTCTCCTTTCGGAATCAGGCGGAGTACGTCAGAGAGCGGACCATGCAACGGGTCACCGCCATGTGGGCCCTCGCCAGCCCTAGGTCAGGGGCCAGCCGTGACATTCTCCGATTATTCTATGTGCAGGCGGTGCGCTCTCTCATCGACTATGGGGCACTTACCCTTGTCCATGCCCGCCCAACGCACTTCGAAGACTCAACGTCGTCCAAAATACTGCAGCTCGGATCATGTTGGGGGCGCCGAGGTGGACGAACACATGTGCCCCTGAATCATGAGGCTCAATTGCAGCCGCTACGCGACAGAATCGCCCTTGTGGCAGCCAGGAGGGTGGCCAAGTACGTACAATCCCTGGTGGAGAGGGACATGCTGCAACACCTCCTTGAACGGCAACAGGGAGACCTCAGGGAGTCTCCTGGCCGGCTGTGGTGTGGTCAGCGGCTGATGTAGCAAGCAAACTCCTCCCCATGGCGCTTATAGTCGACAAGGGCTGTGACCGGCCTGTGGCGGGGTACTCTGTACTCCCGCCCTGGGCACCAGAAGCAGTTGTGATCCACATCCAAGACCTCCCAGTTGGCAAGCGTCACTGTCCACAACACGTGCTGCAGCAATGGGCCCGCAGTGAGTATTGCAGCAGCAGAGCACCCTGGTGTGCGCCGTATATTACACCGATGGCTCCCGGGATCCAGAGGCTGGCCGCACAGGTGCCGGGGTGTACCATGCCACTCTGACGGCTGGATGGCGTCTCCAAGATCACTGCACAATTCTCCAGGCAGAACTCCATGCCATCCAGAGGGGCCCCGCAACACGCACTCCTGGATCATCGGCGACCCCAGTCATTCATGTGGACTCCAGAGCGGCGATCCAGGCCGTCATGCACAGGGAGCCCAGGGACAACATCCGGCTAATTACTGCCATCAGGAAGGACCTGCAGACACTTAAGGAGCAGGGACAGCAAGCAACAATCAACTGGATACCGAGCCACATCGACCTAGCATGGGAATGATGCGGCAAATCGAGCGGCGAAGTCGGCAACCCTTGAGGCCCAGCCAGTGACCACCATTGCTATCAGCCGAAGGCAGGTGGATCTGTGGGCAGCTGATGCAGCCAGGCGCCCGCTACCAGGGCCAGGCACATCGCGGAGCCGGATCTGGTATGACAGGGCGACCCGTGGGGAGCCCCCGCCGAGAATGCGGAGGCTAGACAGGAAGTTGCAGGTTGGGGTCCACCGGCTGCGACTTGGCTACCCTAACTGCCAGAAGACTCATTGACCGCGTGCGAGAGGAGCGCTGCTGCCATTGCAACCAGATGGTCCCAGGTCCACTAGTGCACTACCTCCTCAAACTGTCCAGCGACGGTGTCACTCCGACGAAGGCACTTCCCAATGGCGCCTGGGGACCCGAACCGAGAAGACACCGCAGCCCGGCTGGTGTACCTCGCCACCCAAGACCTGGGAACTCTCATCCCCATCCTGGCTGCCCACCCACCACCTCGATGACGCCGCCACATACAACTACGAGTCGCCACTACGCTCCATCTATCACCTCTCCTACTCTTCCCTCTTTCACTCCCTACCTCCTCTCCCCCCCCCCCCGCTTTAAAAAAAAAAAAAAAAAAAAAAAAAAAAAAAAAAAAAAAAAAAAAAAAAAAAAATCCAATGGAGCCTGTACCGCTTTCTAGGTAAAAAATCTGAATCACCTAGAACCAATGCCACACTACCAACATTTGATGGGGCTACAAGTGCCTGAAGACCCTTGACCTTGCGATGCCTGCCGACGAGAAAGAAAGAAGACACTCCCCACTTGGGGAGTCAGTGCAAGATAGAAGAAGAAGTTACCCTCCAACCGGAGGGCCCAAGAGAGAAGATAGAAGAATGAAGAAGACGATCGACACCCCCGCCCCGGGGGCCACCGCCGGGTCACCATCTGGAGAAGACCCGGGCCGGAAGTACCGGCAAATCTTTAATGAATGAATGAATATGCCAGGGATGGGGTTCACTTATACAGGGCAGGTGTGGGTTTTCTTGCTAACTCAGTTGAGGGGGTTGTTAGGACTTTAAACTAGGATTAGTTAGAGGTATGGGTTTTTGCAGGAAAACTGTGAAGTCGCAGGGTAGTAATATGAGTACTAGGAGAACTAGTAATAGGCAAAATGAGGTGGATATTGGAAAGCCAGTGGCACTAATTGACAAGGACAGTAATAGGTTTAGTGGAATAATAGAAAAAAGCAGGAAGGGTAAAGAGAGAGGAGGGTCATAAAAAGTTTATTACACAAATAGTCGCAGTGCTAGGAATAAGATAGGCGAGTTGAGACTAGTTGCTAGTGCAGGTAACATAGATGTATTTGCCATTACTGAGACGTGGTTTAATTCAAAAAGTCGGGACATGCCTGCAGAATGTCACATTCAGGGTTTTAATTGTTCCAAGTGATAGAAGTATCGGGAAGGGGGGTGGGGTGGCATTGTATGTCCGAGATCGTTGAACTGTTGCATTAAAAACGGGTATTAAGTCTGAATAACACATACAGAGTCTGTTTGGATAGAATTTTCAGGGGGGGCATGAAAAATTAACTTTAGGTGTGATATACCGTCCCCCAAATTTAGATAGGGACAGGGAAGACTACTATGGGAGGAAATTGTTAGGGCCAAAAGGGCACGATAATGTAGTAGTTCTAGGAGACTTTAACTTTAGTCATATTGATTGGAATTTCTTGACTGGGGAATTTAGAATCTACGATTTCTTAGAAGTAGTTCAGGATTGTTTTTTTGAAGCAGTTTGTGACGGAACCTACAAGGGGAAATAACCCTGCTTGACTTAGTTCTGGCAAACAATGAATCCCTTGTTAATAATTTAGAAGTTTCAGAGGAACTGGGTGCTAGCGACCACAAATCAATTACATTTAGAATTGAATGGAAGTATGATAGTAGGATAACTCAGTAACAGTCCCAGATTTTCGTTTAAACAGATTACGATGGGCTTAGAGAACACTTATCATCTGTTGACTGGGGTAACGAAGAGAGCTATCAATATGACAGTTTTCTGAACACAATAAATGCTGCTCAAAGAACGTTTATCCCTTAAAAGGGAAAATTAGATCAAATAGAAATGACCCTAATGGATAAATTTAATAGGCTGAAATATCTACAAAGGCATAAGAAAGGAATTTATAGGCGTATCAAAAGAGGCGAGGGTCATCTTATGAATCAGTATATTGACATTAAGAGGGACATTAAAAAGGGGATAAGAAAAGCTAAAAGGGACTATAAAATTTAAAAGTTGCTGGGGATTCTAAAACTAATCAAAATTTTTTTTCCAGGTATATAGAACAAAAGTCAGAGAAAAGATAGGTCCCCTTAAAAATAACTATGGGCATCTTACTGACAAAGAGAATGAAATGTGCTCGATTTTAATAATTATTTTCTCTCGGTTTTTACACAGGAAGACACTAATAATATCCCGGTAATTAATCTTTATAGTGGATCAGAAGAAGATAAATTATGTAACATCACAGTCACTAGTGAAATGGTTGTGAAGCAGATAGACCGACTGAAGCAAAATAAGTCACCGGGTCCTGATGAGGTTTTTTCAAGGGTTCTTAAGGAATGCAAAATGGAAGTCTGTGAACCATTAACTAATATTTTTAAATTATCTCTTCAAACAGGTGTAGTGTCTGATATGTGGAAGATGGCTAATGTAATTCCTATTTTTAAAACAGGGGACTAGTCGTTACCGTCAAATTACCGCCCAATAAGCCTGACCTCAATTGTAGGCAAGTTGCTAGAGTCAATTATAGCTGAGATTATAAGAAGCCATCTCGATAAGCATAGCTTGATTAATGATACTCAGCATGGATTCACAAGAGGCCGGTCTTGTCTAACTTAATTTATTAACTTTCTTCAGTAAGCTTTTGAGGCTGTTGACCACGAAAAGAATTTGATATTGTTTACTTAGATTTTAGTAAGGCATTTGATAGAGTTCCGCACCAAAGACTGTTGAAAAAGTAGCAGCTCATGGCATTGGGGGAAGGGTGCTCTCGTGGATCGAATCATGGCTCACAGACAGGAAGCAAAGAGTGTCCATAAATGGGGTTAAATCGAGTGGGGATCAGTAACAAGTGGCGTTCCACAGGGATCGTCTTGGGCCCGTTGTTGTTTATAATATATATCAATGATCTTGATGAAGGAATTACTAGTGATATGAGCAAATTCGCCGATGACACGAAGATAGGTAGGATAATTGATTCAAACGTAGATGTTAGGGAACTTCAGGAGGATTTAGACAAACTCTACTCTTGGTCAGAAAAGTGGCAGATGCAGTTCAATGTAGAATAAATGCAAGGTTCTGAAGCTCGGGAGTGTCCATAACCCTAGCACTTATAAGTTAAATAATGTAGAACTTAACCATACAGATTGCGAAAAGGACTTGGGGGTTATGGTAAGCAGCAACCTTAAACAAGACAGCAATGCTAAGGGTACGTAATAAGGCAAATAGATTACTGGGATTTTATATCAAGAAGTGTAAGCAACAGAAGTCCAGAGGTCATACTGCAGCTTTATACATCATTAGTAAGGCCTCACCTAGATTATGCAGCTCAATTCTGGTCTCCATATTACAGAATGGACATAAATTCGTTAGAAAACATTCAGCGTATGATGACTAAATTAATACATAGCATTAGAAATCTTCCTTATGAAGAAAGATTGAAGACTCTTAAGTTACATTCACTTGTTAGACGAAGAATGAGGGGAGACCTGTTCGAAGGTGTTTAATTGGAAGATAGGTATTAATAAAGGGGATATTAACAAGGTCTTGAGGATATCTCTCCAAGAGAGAACCCGCAGTAATGGATTTAAATTAGATAAGTTTGATTTAGAAAGGACATAGGAAAGTATTGGTTTGGAAATAGGGTAGTTGATGTTGTTTTAAAGATTCGCCGGTATTTTCCCGGCCCGGGCTCTTCCAAGTGGTGGCCCGGCACTGGCTCCCTGTCTAGGGAGTGTCTGAGACCTAAGTCTCCCATGGGAGGAGGCACAAGTACCCCCTCATTTGTAAGGTACAACTCGGGCTCTGGCACCAACATGCCCTACAAGGGCAATGAGTTGGTGATTGAATCGTGCTAGCGCTGTGCTCTCCTGTGTGGAGTGTCGTGTGTTGGTGTTCATTTTCAGTCATGTTGATATCGCAGGTTCCTTCTGGCCCGGTCTTCTCCAGAGTGACCCGGCAGTGGCCCCCGGGTAGGGGGTGACGATAATCATCTTTCTTCTTTTTGTGGCCCTCCGTTGGAGGATGTCGTCTTCTTCTATCTTGCGGCTGACTTCCCAAAGAGAAGCGAAGTCGGGCAGAGCAAGCAGTTACTGGTTGATTGGAGCCACACCCCAGCTTTAGCGGACAGCAAAGGGCTGGGTGGAATTGTCATGGGATAGTCGTGCTAGACGGGGTCCGTCTTCAAGGTCCCTATTCTGAAGCTCCTGAATTTTTTCTCTTTGAGGTGTACCTGACCTTCACAAGGTGTTGGGTGTTGGCATTGAGTAGTCTGGTCATGTCTTCAGTGGTGTAAGTAGCAGTTTGGATCGTAGGTATACTGACCTCCACCGTCCTGGAGGTATGGATGATGCGATTTCTGAAGACAAGCATTGTGTTCTTATACTCCTTGGTTGTGTAGAAGTATACACCCTTCAGATATCGGACCGTTGTGGTGCAGCAGTGTCAGTGACCCAAAACCCACCCCCCCCCCCCCCCCCCCCCCCTCCCCCCCCCCCCCCCCCCCCCCCCCCCCAAAAAAAAAAAAAAACCAGGCACCGTGAGGTGGCATCCGCAGTGTCTTGTGTTTTTGCTTTCTTGGCTGGTGCTGAAAATGGTGACAGGCGAGATTTCCGACTGGTCAGTTGCTCTAGCAGTGGATGAAAAGCGGTAGTGGTCTTCAATTGGTGGGTTTTGCGAGTACTCAGAGGTCTCTTGATTTGGTCCATCTCTGTGTCAAGTTGGAGTTGTGACAGCGGTGGAGCAGCGGTGTGCATGGTAATATTTGCAGTAGATTTTAGGATCTCAGTGGAATGGTGGTGATGCAGGGAAGTGGGCCAGAGCATATTATTTGTTTGAAAAAGTTCTTTGATGGTGGTGTTGAAGGGAAACCAGCTCAGCTGCATTCTTTACATGAGCTACATAATGCAACAAAGGAATCTTGGTGGAGTCGGCAATAGGTGCTGGCAGGGAAGTGGTGGGAGCAGCTTGCGTGGCATGTAGTATCTTGGTAGTGTTACTTGAAGCTTGGCGGATAGCAGAATATCGTGGTTGCTTGTGGGTTGGGTTTCTTTTGTTGTTGTTGTTTTTGAGTAATGTCTCTTCTGGTAGGGACTGGCAGCAAGAGTATGGATGGTCATTCTTGCCAAAATTCAAGATATAGGTGGTGAAGCAGTAGTGCAATCTTGATAGTCATGACCCTCACGGCAAAGGTGGAGCAGAACTTCTTGTCCTTGTAGGACTAATCATTTGTGGTGTGTAAAATATGAGTAAAATTATAGCTCTGTGGATTGTTGGAATTTCTCTGGAACCTTCGATGAAGGCTGGGTTGATGTGGAAGTAGTGAATAGCCAGGCCCTCAGCGGAGAGCTCTGGCTGCCATGTTGACGTCACTGAAGGTGACTTCAGCATGGATGGAAGCATGGGTATTTTAGTAATGAGTCCACCTTGGCCGGGGGTTTTTTGTTTCGATGATGATTGTTTCTTCAGGGGCCCTTTACAGTGAAAAGGGTTGTCGAGTCGTTTGAGGAAACTTTTCTCCTCCCCCTCAGTGGGGGGGAAGTCAAGACAAGAAATCCGGGTCTCGTGAGGGGTAGTAGCGTGGTGGTAAGTGTTTTCAGCCTTGTGTGTCTGTACGACGAAACAAAGGCCTTTTGAGCGATAAAATGCATTACTTTTTGATTTGCGCTGCCACTAAGACAGCTGAAATTTTGGAGCCCTTTTTTGTGCCACTCGTGGTTTGATCTTTACTCTGTTAGAGTAATGCTGTGAGAAAGCATGTGTGATGAACGTAAACATAAAAAGGGTATACAATCCCGACAGGTGTTAGGTAAGACACAATGCAACAGTTAAAATCTTTATTCAAAAACGTTTCCCCTACACAGTGCTTTTCAGTCAAATAAAAAAAAAGTAGGCAGGGCAGTAGGATGTGAAGGATGAATCGCCCTCCCCCTTAAAAAGTCGTAGAATTTGAGGTTGTCAGCCCCTGGGCCTGGAAAAGTTATTTCCCATAGTCAGGAATGAAACTTCCATATTTGGGAATGAACTTCCCCAGGCCGAGGGCGCAACCTCAAATTCACAAATTTAAAGGGGTGATGGATGATTACATCGTCTTACATCTCTACTGCTCCTGCCTCTTTCGTATTGGGACTGAAGAAGCCTACTGTGTGGGCAAAAACGTTTCGGAATAAGATGTTAAGTGATGAACGTACCTGGGTGTGCTCTTGCACCGGGGTGGAAGGACGCGAGTATTTTAGCCCCCTTTCAGAATGCTGAGGTCGGGAAAGAATGCTGCATTGATGATGTACCCAGTGGGGTTTAGAGTCAAAACTTTTGGGAGCTTGGAAAGGAGATTGGAAAAAATTTGTGAGCGGACCTTCTACGTGTTCTTATGTGGGGTATCGATGAAGAAATTTTTGGCAAGTGGTTCAGCTATGTTTTAGAAGCCCCTTTTGGTTGAAGTTGTGGATATAGAAAAAAGTGAGATTCCGGATTCTTCGATTTGAGTGTTGTCTTCGTGGCGAAAGTCTTGAGTTTCTGTAGTTTTCAATGGTTGTGTGAATTTTTCGGTGTTGTACGCAGGCATTCCTTGTGTCGTCAGATTGTTCTATAAAAGTGAACCACTTGCAAGAAAATTTTTTCACGATTCCCCCAAAGAAAACTGTAGAAGGTTTTCCCCTCACAAACTTTTCCAATCCCTTTCCCAAACTACCCAAGTTTTTAGACCTATAAAACCCCCTCGGTACTCTCAGATGCAGCATTCTTCACTGACTCGATTTGAACCCGGGCTATAAATACTCGCGTACCCTTTCCCCCCCGCATCACAAAGAGACGGGGTTCTCAAACGACGGGTGCGGGAGCAGAACCCCGCATCAACTCTTTTAGGAAACTATCAGGGTAACCCACGGCAGAGAAACAGGATACTTGAGAGCCCTGTGAGCATGCCCGAGAATCTCCCCCCCCTAGAGTAAAAAACTGAGAAATGGCTGGGGTGGTGTAAATTCGGGCATCACACCACCTTATTGAGTTGGGGGAAGCTAACATGAACCCGGAAGGCAAGCGAGGCCCCCAGCCACCCGAACCCCCCCCAGGAAACAGAGAAACTAGTGGAGCTTTTACTTCCCGGGGGCCTCCCCTCAGTCCCCCCGGAATCCCGGGAAAATTGACGGTCTTCTGCCCCAGCGCCCGCTAACGAACAAGCTGCAGGAGTCGGAAGTGTGATGATGTAGACCTCACGGA
>NW_026501137.1:0-10500 GCF_026875155.1 Cherax quadricarinatus | reverse complement strand
GTTCCCACCTTCTTTCCTCACCTTATCACCTGTTCCTTGACTTTTGCTTTTCCTAAGGGTGGCATACAGCAGTTTCGGGTCAGTTTTTGACTTTCGTGCTATGTCGTTTTCATACTGTCCTCTGGGCCCTCCCTCCTTATCTGCGCATACTCGTTTCTGGCTCTTCTACTAATCTCCTTGTTTTCCTGGGTCCTATGCCTCCTGTAACCTTTTCCATTCTCTGTTGCACTTAGCTTTTGCCTCCCTACACCTTCGGGTAAACCAAGGACTCGTCTTGGTCTTCCTATTATTTCTGTTTCCCTTTGGGGAACAAAACTTTCCCTCTGCCTCCTTGCACTTTGTTGCCACATATTCCATCATCTCGTTTACTGTTTTTTCCTACCATTTCTCTGTCCCACTGAACCTCCTGCAGGAAGTTTCTCATACCTTTGTACCCCCCCCTTTTTTATAGTTTGGCCTGTCCCCTTCATTCCTTTACCTTCTCCACTTGTAACTCTACTATATAGTCAAAACTCAGAACCACTTGATCGCTAGCTCCAAGGGGCCTCTCGTAAGTGATGTCCTCGATGTCTGAACTGCTCAGGTGAACACAAATCCAGTCTTGCGGGCTCACCTCCCCTCTCTCTCTGGTTGTGTCCCTGACATTTGATGCATGAGTTTTTCAAGTACCACATCCATCATCTTGGCTCTCCATGTTTCGGGACCCCAAGTGGCTCCAGGTTTTCCCAGTCGATCTCCCCTGTGGTTGAAATCGCCCATTACCAGTAACTTTGCTCTGCTCGAGTGAGCTCTTCTTGCCACCTCAGCCAGTGTGCCCACCATCACCCCTGTTGTTTTCTTCGTACTCCTCTCTTGGCCTCCTGCAGTTCTGTGGTGGGTTATACATCACTCCAATGACTACTTTAGTTTTCCCGGACTGAATTGTACCAAAATGTAGTCTCTTTCTCCAATCTGTCCATGCCTTCCATTTCCTCAAATCCCCATTGGTGTTTTATGAGCAGTTGCCACCCTCCTCCCCCTCTACTCCTTCCTATCTTTTCCTCAATCTGATATCCTGTTGGGAAGATTTGTCTGTTATTATCTCAGCGATTTTGTTTCTGTGACTGCTATGATGGTCTGGGGATTTTTCACTGATTCTTTCATTCCACTCCTCATGTTTATTCATTATTCCATCCGCGTTTGTGTCCCCAAACCTTTAAGTTTCTTTCTATCATTGTGGTCATGCAAGTATATTGGGGTTGGGGGAGGGAGAGCCTTGGGGGGGCCTATATGGGGCGTGGTATAGTGGGGTATGTGTTGATGGGGTGGGGTCAGAATGCCCATAAGGGACAGCTGTTGGGTGAGGTTTGTGATAGGGGGGGTTGGTGGCAGAGGGAACAGTGAGTGGGTTGGAGTATAGGTTGCTCAGTTGCGTTGGGAATGTCGGGGGTTTGGGTCTTTTGGTGGGAGATTCTGTGGTGTGTTTGCCCTTCCTCCTGTGTCCTGGGTCCTGCTCATTTTAAATTGCTTCTCGATCCTCCTTGCGTCTCTGTACCCTCTCTTTCAGTGTAGTCCTTTCTTCTTTGTTCTGTCACGGTCGAGGTATACTCTCTGGTACCCCTCTTTGTCTCTCAGTCTTGCTTTCTCTTGCAGAATCCTGATTCGAACTGATTCTTCCTTGAAAGTTACTCTGACAGCCGTATCCTTCCAAACTCCAAACCACCCAATTCTCTGAAAATTTGTCACCTGGTCATATTGCCCTCCCTATTGTTTTCATGATGCCTTCAATCATTTTTTTCTCCTCCTGTTTTTTTTTTCTTCAAAGTTGGCCCCCTTGGCTTCTTGGAGCCCATACAAAAAAAACTGACCTCGCCCTTTCCTCCTCCCACGAGTCTCCATCTGCTTCCTCTGAGGCATTTTTGTTTCCTTCCATTGACATGTTCTTGCCTTCAGTCCCTGTCATATCTGAAACATCTATTCTCAGTGGACTGTCTTTCCTGGCCAGCTGTCCCTTGCTACTGCAGTTGGCTGTTAGAACCTCTGCATATAACAAACCTTCATTTTCTTCGGACCTGTCGCTTGATCTTAGTGTGCTCATCGTCTTTTCCCTGGCCCCACGTGGGCTGATAGGTCCTTCGTGTACGGCATGTCTCCGTTGTTGCTTACCATCCCCCTTTTCTGCGCCTGACTCTGAATTTCCATCATTGTCTTCAGACCTGTCGTTTGATCTCAGTGTGCTCGTCGTCTTTTCCCTGGCCCCACGTGGTCTGATAGGGGCCTTCCTGTACGGCATGTCTCCGTTTGTTGCTTACCATCCCCTTTTCTGCGCCTGACTTTGAATTTCCTGATGTCACGTCTGAATTGTCATTTGTCTCTCTAACTGTTTTTAGGCTTTGCAGTTTCTCTTCTAAGCACTGTATCCTTTGCTTCTGCGCTAAGGCCTGTACTTCCCACTTCCTGCACTCTTCAGCTATCCGCTCCTCCATTTTTACCAAGCTCTACTATCTTCCTTCCCCACTCTTCCTCCCTTTTTGGAGCTCTAACTCCCAGTCTTTCCTCCCTGGGTTTTTCTACCCGATCTCTGGTTTTCCGTCCTCTAAGGCCACCCATATTTTTTTTTTTTTTTTTTTTTTTTTTTTTTTTTTTTTTTTTTTTTTTTTTTTTTCCCGCAGACAGAAGGCTAGGAGGGGGGGGGTGGGGGGGAAAAAGGGTAGAAGGGGAAGAGAAAGGGTAGAAAAGGGGAGAGGGGAGAGAGGGGGGTAAAAAGGGGGGAAGGGAAAAATTTGGGGGGGGGGAAAGGGAAGGGGGAAAAAGAGGGGGGGAGAAAAAAGAGAGAGGAGAAAGGAGGGGGGGAAAAGAGAAAAGGGGAGAAAGGAGAGAGGAAAAGGCCCTATGAAAAGAGATGGAGATTGGGAGGGAGTAGGGAAGAGGGGAAGAGAGGGAGAGGAGAGAAAGAGAGAGGGGGAAAAGAGGAAGAGAAGAGGGAGGGGGAGAAAAGAGGGGAAGAGAGGGAGAGGAGAGGAAGAGAGGGGAGGGAAAGGGAAAGAGGGGGAAAGAAAAAGGGGAGGGGGAAGAGGGGGGAGGGGGGAGGGAGAGAGAGGGAGGGGGGGGGAGAGGGAAGAGAGAGGGGGGGGAAAGGGGAAGGGGGAGAAGAAAGGGAGAGAGAGGGGGAGAGAGAGAGGGAAAAAAGGGGGGAAACAAGGGAGAGAGGAGGAAGGGGGGAGAGAGAGGGAGAGAGAGAGGGGAGGAGATGGGGGAGAGAGAGAGGGAAAAGGAGGGAGAGAGGGAAGAAAAGGGGGGAGAGGGGGGAGAGAGGAGGGGAGAAGAGAGGGGGTTGGGGGTGTGTGTGTGGTGTGTGTGTTGACTCAAAATAATATTTGCAAAAAAAAAACTCTTTACATTTTGTGACGGGTGGGGAAGTGTGAATTGCTATTACTCTTTAATTTTTTCATGATTGTACCATGTATAAAAGTAAATAACCATCTTACAGTTTTAATTTCCTTTTTAACTTGTGATTTTATTTCCTTTTTACCCATTCAGCCATCAAAACTTTTGGGGCCCGGGGCCCCGGGCCCATTCTACCTCTGTAACTGAAATACCTTTTTTAACTTTGACCAGATACCTGGGGTTCATTACTTTGTAAATTGTGGTTTAATTACCTTTGTAAATTTTATTTTATTTTCCCTGAACTTTTCCACTATCAAAAAATTTGGGGTCCAGTCCCGGACCAATTATGTACCTCTTAATCTTTTGACTCCCCCCCACAGGTGGCAGGGTATAATAAACATATTAAACTAACAACAACAATCTAATATAAACAAATTTACCATCTGAATCATACCAGTGGGGGACTATATGGGCAAGGAAAACCCAAACAGGGAACCCGGGGAATAGGAACAAAAGGGCCACACCCCCAGATAAATGGTCAAGGAACCAATCGGGAAACCCCCGGGGAATAGTAAACAAAATGGGCCGACACCTCCGTAAATAATAGGTCAAGGAACCAATCAGAACCCCTGGGAATAGTAACAAACCACACCTCCACGAGTAATATGGTCAAGGATTTAGTAAGTAATAAGAAATTTTTTCGGAAAACACAAACATTACATAAATTTTTTCATGCATACAGCATATTGTGAAACCCTAAAACCCCAAAAAGTCAAAAGGATTATTTCCTTTGGGGGGCCCTTTTTACCTTATTATAAATAAAGGGTTTAAATTTTTTCTTTTTTTCTATAATAAGATAACATTTTTATCATACTAAAAAAATCTACTAACGGGTCATTAAACTATCTAAATCGGGTCAAAAGACTATCTATACCCGGGGTCATTACGACATCTACAATACGGGGGTCTTTCTGGGGATAAGGGGTAAAATTTACACGTATTTTACTAAAAAAAAGAAAATCATTCCCCTCCCTTTCTTTGCTTCATTATCAGACATTTTTTGGGCAGTCTTCTTGAACGGTTTCCCAAGCTATGACTGCCTTACAGTGGGGTCTTTTTCCTTCCTTTATTGCTGTACAATAAAAGGTGTTTGAACCCGGCCAGACTGGGGTATACAAAGTTGTGCTTCTCCCCCTAGTACTAAAAGTTTGGTTCCCAACCTTGAAAAAATTGAAGCAAATATTCTGGACACGTTCTGAGCAATTTTTAAAAACTGATTTAGTTTCAGTTGTTTTACTCTTTTTAAACATTCACATATCCAACTTGAAATTTTATCCTGCCTCAGTTCTCGGGGTCCCAGCCCCAGGATGAACCCTTACATTTTGTTCTGGTTTTGCAGTCTATCTTTCTTTTTTTGTAAAGGCGAGTACCAAAGAAGAGCAACGAACCTTTGGCTTTGTATAAGGGCTAGACATAGGTCCGCGAGCCCATAGGTAACACGTGCTTGTCTATACAGGAACTTCAGCCTGCATTCACTTTCTTACTACACTGTTCCCTATCAATTCTCCACATGCAGGGGGTCAAAGGGTTTCCCAGATTTTTAACTGATGAACCAAAGTGAGGGACCCCCATTACATAAACTTAAAAATTTTTTTACCTTCTCAGTTATTTCGTTCCAAAGAAAAAGGGCTTCATTTTTCCTAGGTGTAAGATATTTTTTGTCTACAAACCCTTTGGCTGCGGGACTCCAGTTCCATGTTAAAACTTAGCAATATTTTGGGGGTCTTTACCTGTCCTAACAGAGCAGTCATCTGCTACAGTAGGATTTGCACTTGACACGATGGCAATCATTGACATAACATAAGAATAGTAAGGGACCCGAATACTACCTTGGGGAATCCACATTTATCGCGGGGGTTCTGATTCTTTTTTTGTTTTTGACTTTTTGGCTCCTTTCAAAGGGTAGACTTAAACCAGCTACAGAACCTATCCCGATAGCATAATTTTTATTAATAAAATTGGGGTTGACAGATGAAGCTTTTGCAGGTCAAGGTTACCATCCATGGGGGTTCCTTTTGACTTTCGTTCTCAGGTAATCCACAGATTAATAAGGGGGTATGGGTTGAGTAGGATCTTTAAACCCCGTTTGATAGTATGGGGGAATGCTGTTCATTGGGTACTTAACTTTTGGAAAATCCCGCCCTCTCCAGAATTTTAAAATTTATACTGAGTATACTAACAGGTCTATATTTTGCTTACACAGACCTTTATTTTTTTTTTGAAAAAGGAGAACTCTGGCCCCCTTTGCCCCCTCCGGTAGGTTTTTAGGTGATTGATAGATTTTTTATGTGAGCAAAGGATTGACAGTTCAGAACACCACTTTTAGGAACTTAAAGGGGATGTTATGGGGGCCTGTGTCTTATTGGGGTTTAACCTGCTTAGTTTTTTTAAATGAAGTCGAATACACTTACTAGTTACAACTGTTTGGGGAAACCCCTTTTTGGGTATAGTAGTTTGAAATTTATCGGGTCTGTTTAAAGGTTTTTATGCAGCGGGTATTTACTTACGGGTTTTGAGCAACAGTGTTAGTAGGAATTAAAGCAATTTGCCCCCTTAATTTTCGGGGCATACCTCATTATCGTAGTGAGTACTATTTTAAACCCTACACTGGCTTATGGCTATACCCAATTTTTTAAAGTGTTGCCAGAGCTTTCGGGGGTTTTTTTTAATTCTTCAATTTTGAGAAATAGTCTTTGCCTTTGCTCCTTTTAAACCCTCTGTACTTTTTTTCCTCCCCTTTGGAATTCATTTAGTGCTGCAATATCCTTCTGTTTGCTTTAAAATTTTTTTTTTTTTAGCAGCGGGTCTCTGAATTTTCATATTATCAATATCTCAGTAGTCATCCAGGGGTTTATTCTTCGTTTAAAACCTAACCTTTTAACGGGGCAAAATTTTTAAGAATGGTAGTGAACATTGTTTTGGGGAAATTTTTTCCCCGCACGTTTACGTCCCTGCAACTTGTTTCTCTGTCCGTCACAATTTTGTAGCCCATTTCCGTGTTTCTTTACTGTATTTCTGTTGCCCCCATTTTTATTGTCCCGTGAGGGCCTACCACCCCAGGATTTTCCCCGGTGCCCGTAAATAGAAATGACACTAAGACCTGTGGAAACGCCTGACGGACTAATGTTTCCGCGGTTGCAAAGTATGTGGTCAATTAGGGTGCTAGAACGTGTTCCGGGGTTTGGTTTTTTAAAAAGTTGGGGGACTATTTAATCCCCAGAATTTGCTTATACCTTTTGCCAAGCCCGTTATTTTTTTGCGAAAACAGATATTTAAGCGCCCAGTATTATTGTTTCGCAATTGCTTTCAACTCCGGAAAAGATTCCCGGAAAAATCTTCTAAGAACTGGTCCTGGGTAGGAGGGGGGGGTAACTAGTTCCTACTAATATGGGTTTGGTCGGGAAACAGCACTTTCAAACCATAGAAACTCCAGTTTATTTTATTTAAATCAGGTCTTGGGGTTTTAACTAAGTCATTTCTAATGTAGGCACATCTCCACCGCCCCTTTTTTTCCTATCTAACTTTTATATTGTAACCTTTTATTTTTTACCTCGTCTCATCACCGTCATCCAAACCCAAAATTCAAGATGGTTATAAATGCCGCCCTAATTTTGTTAGCTAGAAAATAATCTCTCCAATTTAGGGAAAAGATCTTGCTTGACTGAAAAAAGTGAAGGGCCCGTTTTCATAAAACAATCATAATCATCAATACATGGCAATGGGTCTTTGTATTTAAAATTGGGAAATCAAATTTATCGCTAAAGGGAAAAGTGCCAAAGTGCATTGTTAAAAACAAAATGAATTCGGGACCCTTGATAATTGTACATAATCCATCAGCACCCACCCCTTAAAACTTTTACTAAGGTTTCCTTTTTTGTTTTCAAGCTACTTTTGCATGTAATGCATCTGTTTGGGGAGTGTTTGAGATAAAAATGCTGTATTGTCCACATTGACCTATGTTGTTTTAAAATGGGTTAAGGTTACACCCACTAAACCGTCATTATTGCCCCCCATTTTTCGTTTTTTTGCCCCTCACAATATTTAGTCCTGGTTTAAATTTTGGGTATACCACTTAAGAGCGCTACAATAAAACGTGTGCCCTTGTTTTTGTTTGGGTATGCGGGGTTTCCTACCTTGCGGGGATATAGGGTTTTCTTTCTGGGAGGGTGGCAACTGTTCTTTTCGTCCAGGGCGCTGTTACTCCATTCACCTTTTCCAACCCCCATATGATTTCTTTCTTCATAATTTAAAAAGAAAAAAAAAATATAATTATGGCGCCTGACTCCCCCAATGCCTCCATTTTCACTCTTCGCTCTTTTACTATATAAAAAAATATTTATTTCTTTTCCAGTCCCTATCACTTATATCTGCTTTAAAACACTTTTAATTAAATAAAATTTTCCTCTTCAAAACCCCCTTCACTGCTCACTTTTCCCCCTAACTTTAAAAAACCCTTACATTTAACCCCTTTTCACCCCCCTTACCCCCTCACTTCACAGTCTGGCTTCACCAATTAACTTTTTAACTCCTTTCCATTCTGGTAAAACCAAAAGGTTAATAATGTTTTACCCTTTCCCCAAACCCCCCTCAATTCCATTTATGGGGGGTTTGTTTTGGTTTTTTGGGTCTCCACCTGTTTTGCTGACTCAGCCATTTTTAAAACATGAGGGGAGAACCCCACCTCTTTCCTTGATTTTTATAATATATTGGTTTTTTCTCGTGATTTCTCACGTACATGGTCACTGAATATAGGTAGCTACTAAAACATTTACCTTGACTATTTAACAAATCACTTTTTTCCCCCACGACGGGAAATGAGGAACCAATCAGGAACCCCATGGGATGGGAAAAAAAAGGCCGACACCTCCCCGGGAATAATATGGTCGGGGAACCAATCAGGAACCCCGGGGAAATAGGCACAAAATGGCCGGGACACCTCCAGCGAGATAAAAGGAAAGGGAAACCCAATCGGAAACCCCCGGGGATGTCCCAAAAAAAGGGCCCGACACTCCACAGATAATATGGAAAGGAACCAATCAGGAACCCGGGGGGAATTTTTGCACAAAATGGCCCCACCTCCGGGCCAACAAAATTTCCTACGCAACCTAAAATCAATTAAAAGGGCCCCTATTTATCTATTCCCCCTTTTGATCTTTTTTGACATAAGCAATATAAAAAAAAAGCATATAAACAAAAAAAAAGACCCCTAAAAAAAAATATATAGTATAATATGATCCCCGGGGAAAAAAAAATTCTATCGATTATCCCCTGAAGGTAAAATATTATTATTATAATAAAGGGGGGAAGCGCTAAAACCCGGAGGATTTAAAGCGCCGGGGGGGGGGGATGGGGGGCTTTTTCAGTTTTAATTGGGGAACGGGGAGCACAAAAAAAATTTCCCAAATCAAAGCCCCCTCACCAACATCAAGGAACCTTTCCTTGGGGGGAACCTTTTTTCTGAACTATCCCAAATATTTTTCAATTTATGGGGGCAACAAGACCGACATCTTCCAAATTCAAAAAAAAATTATGAAACTATTTTTTTTTGCGAAATAAAGTTTTTTTTAAATTGGTACATTACAGTGATGGAAAAAATTAAAATTTCTAGACACAAGTTCAAAACCACTTTTTTCCAAGTACCATTTTTAAGATCACTGCCAAAGCAAAATTTTTGTAAATTTTTGCAATTTTTTTTTTTCCTTTTTTTGGCCGAATGATTGAAAAATTTTACACAGGGGTACTCGATATAAGCTTCAAAAAAGTACACCAAAAATAACGTAAAACGGTTGAAAAATAAAGAATTGATATGTTACACCGACCTCCCCACCTTCACCGTAGACCCTCTTAACCTTAAAACCTGAACCTCTTTTAACCCCTTTCCCTTAACCCTCTTAACCTTCACCTGTAACCCTCTTAAAAACCTTTTTACCTTTTTAAACCATCTAAACCTTCACCTGTAGACCATCTTAAAACCTTTACCTGTAACCATCTTAAACCTTTACCGTAGACCATCTTAAACCTTCACCCGTAACCATCTTAAAAATTTACCTTGACCATCTTAACCTTCACCTGTAACCATCTTAAACCTTCACCTGTAGACCAAAAAAACCTTACCCCGTAACCATCTTAAACCTTCACCTGTAGACCATCTTTTAAAACCTTCACCCCTTAACCTCTTAAAAACCTTCACGTAACCACTTAAAACCTTCACCTGTAGACCATCTTAAACCTTTTACCTTAGACCTCTTAAAACCTTCACCTGTAGACCACTTAACCTTTTACCTTAACCCTCTTTAAACCCTTCACCGTAACCTCTTAAAAACCTTTTACCTGTAGACCATCTTAAAACCTTCACCTGTAACCATCTTAACCTTCACCTTGTAACCTCTTAAACCTTTCCCCTGTAGACATTTAACCTTCACCTGGACCACTTAAACCTTTTACCTGTAGACCATCTTAACCCTTTACCTTAGAAAATCTTAAAAATTCACCTGAACCATCTTAAACCTTCCCTGTAGACCATCTTTTAAAACCTTTTAAAATGTAACCATCTTAAACCTTCACCGTAACCATCTTAAAAACCCTTTTCCCCGTAGACCACTTTAAACCTTCACCTTTTACCTTAATAGTAGACCACTTAAACCTTCACCTTAAAAATCTTAACCCTTCACCTGTAGCCATCTTAAACCTTTTACCCGTAACCATCTAAACCTTCACCTGTAGACCCTCTTTAAACCCTTTACCTGTAGACCACTTAAACCTCACCTTAGACCTCTTAACCTTTTCCCGTAGGGGCCATCTTAAACCCTTCACCTTAGACCACTTTTTAAACCCTTTACCTGTAGACCATCTTTCCTTCCCTGTAGACATCTTAAACCCTTAAAACCTTCCCACCTGTAACCATCTTAACTTTACCTGAAGACCCACTTAAAATTTTTCTGTAGCCATCTTAAACCTTTACCGGTAGACCCTCTTAAACCTTTTCCTTTTGAAAACCCTCTTAAAACCTTCACCTTTTTGACCACTTAAACCTTCACCTGTAACCATCTTAAACCTTCACCTCCATTTTTCATT
>NW_026501132.1:0-18792 GCF_026875155.1 Cherax quadricarinatus | reverse complement strand
TGGGGGGCGGGTTTTAAGTGAAGGTGCCCTGAGGCAGCGGGGTGAGCCGCAGCAGCAGCAGCAGCAGCAGCGCAGCAGTAGGAACAAGAACACAGGATCAGCGCAGTAGCCCAAAAAACAGTAGCGCAGCAGTAGCAACAAAAACAGTCACCAGGGGGGCCGTAGAACAACAACAGTAGCGCGCAGCAGCGAAATAGAACCAGTAGCAAGCAGTAGTAGCAAAAAAACAACAGTAGCACAGCAGCAGTAGCAACAAAAACAGTAACAGCGCAGCAGTAGCAACAACAACAGTAGCAGGCACAGAGTAGCAGCAAAAAACAGAAACAGCAGCAGCCGTCAACAACATAGCAGCGCAGCGCAGCAGCACGCAGCAGCAGCAACAACAACAACAACAACAACAACAACAACAACAAAAACAAAAACCAGCCGCAGCGACAGTAGAAACAACAGTAGCAGCAGCACAGCAAAAAAACAACAACAACAAAAACAAAAACAACAACAACAAACAACAACAACGCGCAGCACAGTAGCAAAAACGTAGCACGCAGCCCAAAACACAACAAAACAACAACAACAACAACACCAACAACAACAACAAAAAACAACAACAACAACAACAACAGCAGAGAGCAGAGCAACAAACAGTAGCAGCAGCAGCAACAACAAAAAACAACAACAAAAAACAAAACAACAACAAACGCGCAGCAGTAGCAGCAGAAGCGCAGCAAAACAAAACCAAAAACAAAAACAAGAACAACAAAACAAAAAACAACAACACAACAAAAACAACAACAACAACGCGCAGCAGCAGTAGCAAACAAAGCCACAGACAGCAAAAAACAACAACAACAACAACAACAACAACAAAAAAACAACAAAACAACAAAAAAACACAACAACAGCAGCAGCAGCGTAGCAAAACGTAGAAGAAGAGCAAACAACAAACAACAACAACAACAACAAAAACAACAACAACAACAAACAAAACAAAAGCAGCAGCAGCAGTAGCAACAACATAGCCAGAACACAACAAAAAAAAAACAAAAACAACAAAACAAAACAACAACAACAACAAAACAGTCACAGAAGATACAACAACAGTAGCACAGCAGGGGCACCAAAACAAAAACAACAACAACAAAAACAACAACAAAAAAAACAACAACAACATCAACAACAACAAAAAACAAAAACAGCAGCGCAGCAGTGAACAACGACAGTAGCAGCGAAGCACAGTGAAGGTGACGGGCTTAGTAAGGCTTTGAAGGTGACGGGCCCCACGAGGCATAAAGGTGACTGAAGTCTAGTGAGGCAGAAAAGGTACTGGGGCCCTTAGGAGGCAGTAAAGGGTGTGAGGTTAGTGAGGCAGTAAAAGGGTGACTAGGCCTCGTGAGGCAGTGAAGGTGACTGAGGGTTCGTAGGCTAAAGGGGTGATGAGGCTTCGTGAGGCAGTAAGGTGACGAACCTAGTGAGCAGTGAAGGTGACGGGGGGTTTCCGTGAGGCGTGAAGGGACTAACTCTAGTGAGGCAGTGAAGGTGACTGGGGGTTAGGAGGCGTGAAGGTGACTCAAGCTCTAGGAGGCAGTGAAGGTGATGAGGTTTCCCCGTGGGCAGTAAAGGTGATGAGGCAAAAAGTGGGAATGAAGGTGACTGAGGCCAAGTGAGGCAGCGGATGATGAGGCTGTATGAGGCAGTGAAGGTGATGAGGCTGTAGTGAGGCAGGAAATACTGAAGTCTAGTGAGGCTGAAGGTGATGAGGCTTTTGTGGGGCAAAAGGGGGGACTGAGGCTAGTGAGGCGTGAAGGTGACTGAGGGTCGTAGGCATTGAAGGGGGTGAGGCCTTAGTGAGGCGTGAAGGTGACTGGGGTCTAGTGAGGGAGTGAAGGTGACTGAGGCTCTAGTGAGGCAGTGAAGGTGATGAGGCTTTGTGGGGCCCAGTGAAGGTGACGGGGCTCTAGTGAGGAGTGAAGGTGACAGGCTTAGTGAGGCAGTGAGGTGACTGAAAGCTACGAGGCATGAACATGATGAGGCTCCGTGGGCGTGAAGGTGCTGAAGCTCTAGTGAGGCAGTGAAGGTCTGGGGCCCCCTAGTGGGGCAGTGGAGGTGATGATACTTAGTGAGGCAGTGAACGTGACTGAGGCTAGTGGGCAGTGAAGGGGACTGAGGCTGAGTGAGGCAGTGAAGGTGATGAGGTTTTCTAGTGAGGCAGTAAAGGTGACTGAGGTTTAGTGAGGCATGAAGATGACTAAAAGTTAGTGAGGCAGAGGAAGGTGACTGATCTGGGGGCGTGAAGGTGACTAAAGTCCTAGTTAGCGTGCAGGTGATTGGGGTCTAGTGAGGCATTTAAGGTGACTGAGGCTTAGGAGGCAGTAAAGATGATGAAGTCTGTGAGGCAGTGAAGGTGACTAAGGCTCTCGTGAGGCAGTAAAGGTGACTGAGGCTTCGTGAGGCAGTGAAGGGACTGAGGCCTCGGAGGCAGTGAAGGTGATGGGGCTCGGGGGCGTGAAGGGACTGGGCTCTCGTGGGGGCAGTGAAGGTGATGAGGCTCCGGAGGAGGAAGGTGATGGGGGCTTAGTGAGGCAGTAAAGGGATGAGGCTTAGTGGGCATTGAAGGGACTGGGCTTTAGTGGGGGAGTAAAGGGGTGATGAAGCTCTCGTGAGGCAGTGAAGGTGACTGAGGCTCTAGTGAGGCAGTGAAGGTGATGAAGCTCTATTGAGGCAGTAAAGGTGACTGGGCCCTAGAGAGGCAGTGAAGGGATGGGTCTAGTGAGGCGTGAAGGTGACTGGGCTCTCGTGAGGCGGGAAGGTGAAGAGGCTCTGTGAGGCAGTGAAGGGGACTGGGGTTCTAGTGGGCGTGAAGGTGACGAGGCCTTAGTGAGGCAGTGAAGGTGATGAAGCTTAGTGAGGCAGTAAAATGATGGGGTTTAAATGGGCAGTGAAGTGACTGAGGCTCTCGTGAGGCAGTGAAGGTGACGAGGCTTAGTGGGCGTGAAGGGACTGAAGCTCTATGGGGCAGTGAAGGGATGAGGCTTGTGGGCAGTAAAGGTGATGAGGCTCTCGGGGGCAGTGAAGGTGACTGAGGTCTAGTGGGGCCCAGCGAAGGTGAATAAATCTTTAGTAAGGCAGGAAGGTGACTGGGGCTCCACTGAGGCGTAAAAGGGACTGAAGCTTGTGAGGCAGTGAAGGTGACGGGGCTTAGTAGGCAATTTTGAAGGTGACTGAGGCTCTGTGAGGCAGTGAATGTGATGAGGCTCTCGTGAGACGGGAAAGGTGACTGAGGCTCTCGTGAGGCAGTGAAGGTGACTGAGGCACTCGTGAGGCAGTAAAGGGACTGGGCTCTCGTGAGGCAGTGAGGACTCAGCTCTCGTGAGGCAGTGAAGGAGACTGAGGCACTCGTGAGGCAGTGAAGGTGACTGAGGCACTCGTGAGGCAGTGAAGGTGACTGAGGCTCTCGTGAGGCAGTGAAGGTGACTCAGGCTCTCGTGAGGCAGTGAAGGAGACTGAGGCTCTAGTAAGGCAGTGAAGGTGACTGAGGCTCTAGTGAGGTAGTGAAGGTGACTGAAGCTCTAGTGAGGCAGTGAAGGTGACTGAGGCTCTCGTTAGGCAGTGAGGGTGACTGAGGCTCTCGTGAGGCAGTGAAGGTGACTGAGGCTCTCGTGAGGCAGTGAAGGTGACTGAGGCTCTCGTGAGGCAGTGAAGGTGACTGAGGCTCTAGTGAGGCAAGTGAAGGTGACTGAGAGGCTCTCGTTAGGCAGTGAGGTGACTTGAGGCTCTGTGAGGCATGAAGGTGACTGAGGCTCTCAGTGAGGCAGTGAAGGTGACTGAGGCTCTGTGAGCAGTGAAGGTGACTGAGGCTCGTAGTGAGGCAGTGAGGAGTGACTGAGGCTCTCGTGAGGCAAGTGAAGGTGACTGAGGCATCTCGTGAAGGCAGTGAGGAGACTGAGGCTCTAGTAAGGCAGTGAAGACTGAGCTCTAGTAGAGGCAGTTGAAGTGTGCACTGAAGGCTCCTCGTGAGGCAGTGAAGTGTAGACCCTGAGCTCGATGAGGCAGTGAAGTGAACTGAGGCTCGTTAGGCAGTGAAAGGGCGAGCTGTAGCATCCGTGAGGCAGTGATAGGTGACTGAGGCTCTCAGTAGGCAGTGAAGGTGACTGAGGCTCTCGTGAGAGCAGTGAAGGTGACTGAGGCATCTAGTGAGAGCAGTGCAAGGTTAGACCTGAGGCTCTAGTGAGGCAGTGACAGGATGACTGAAGGCTCTAGTGAGGCAGATGAAGGTGACTGAAGCTCTAGTGAGGCAGTGAAGGTACTGAGCTCTAGTGAGGACAGTGAAGGTGACAGAAGGCTCTGTGAGGCAGTGAAGGTGACTGAGGTCTCGTGAAGGCAGTGAAGGATGACTGAGGCTCATCGGAGGCAAGTGAAAGGGCGACTGAGCTCACGTGAGGCAGTGAAGGTGAACTGAGCTCTCGTAGAGGCAAGTGAAGAGTAGACTCGAAGGGCTCTAGTAAGCAAGTGAAGGTGACTGAGGCTCTAGTGAGGCAGTGAGCGTGTGAGGCCTAACGAGGCAGTGAAGGTGAACTGAGGCACCTAGTGAGCAGTGAAGGTGACGAAGCTCTCGATGAAGCATGAAGGTGCAACGAGGCTCTAGTGAGAGCAGTGAAGGTAGAAGCTTTAGTGAGAGCAGTGAAGTGAGATGAGGCCCTAGAGAGGCAGTTGAAGGTGACTGAGGCACTAGTAGCAGAAAAGTGAATAGCAGACGGGGCCCTCGTAGGCAAAAAGGGTGACTGAGCATCTAGTGGGGCAAGTAGAGGTGAGGGGCTTAGTAGGCAAGTGAAGGTGACAGAGGCTCTATGAGGCATGAAGGTAACTGAAGCTCTAGTGAGGTAGTGAAGTGACTGAGGAGTCTAGTGAGGCAGTGAAGAGACTGAGGCTCTCGTAGGCAGTGAAGGTGACTGAGGCTCTAGTGAGGCAAGTGAAGGTGACATGAAGCTCTAGTGAGCAGTGAAGGTGACTGAGGCTACACGTGGGGCAGTGAAGGGGACTGAGGCTCTCGTGAGGCAAGTGAAGGTGACTAGGCTTCGTGAAGGCAGTGAAAGGTGACATGAGCTCTCGTGAGGCCAGTGACGGTGACAGAGCTAGTGAGGCAGCGAAGGTGACTGAGGCTCTAGTAAGGCAGTGAAGGTGACTGAGGCTCCACTGAGGCAGTGAAGGTGACTGAAGCTCTAGTGAGGCAGTGAAGGTGACTGAGGCTCTAGTGAGGCAGTGAAGGTGACTGAGGCTCTAGTGAGGCAGTGAATGTGACTGAGGCTCTCGTGAGACAGTGAAGGTGACTGAGGCTCTCGTGAGGCAGTGAAGGTGACTGAGGCTCTCGTGAGGCAGTGAAGGTGACTGAGGCTCTCGTGAGGCAGTGAAGGTGACTCAGGCTCTCGTGAGGCAGTGAAGGAGACTGAGGCTCTAGTAAGGCAGTGAAGGTGACTGAGGCTCTAGTGAGGTAGTGAAGGTGACTGAAGCTCTAGTGAGGCAGTGAAGGTGACTGAGGCTCTCGTTAGGCAGTGAGGGTGACTGAGGCTCTCGTGAGGCAGTGAAGGTGACTGAGGCTCTCGTGAGGCAGTGAAGGTGACTGAGGCTCTCGTGAGGCAGTGAAGGTGACTGAGGCTCTAGTGAGGCAGTGAAGGTGACTGAGGCTCTAGTGAGGCAGTGAAGGTGACTGAGGCTCTAGTGAGGCAGTGAAGGTGACTGAAGCTCTAGTGAGGCAGTGAAGGTGACTGAGGCTCTAGTGAGGCAGTGAAGGTGACTGAGGCTCTCGTGAGGCAGTGAAGGTGACTGAGGTTCTCGTGAGGCAGTGAAGGTGACTGAGGCTCTCGTGAGGCAGTGAAGGTGACTGAGGCTCTCGTGAGGCAGTGAAGGTGACTGAGGCTCTCGTGAGGCAGTGAAGGAGACTGAGGCTCTAGTAAGGCAGTGAAGGTGACTGAGGCTCTAGTGAGGCAGTGAAGGTGACTGAGGCTCTAGTGAGGCAGTGAAGGTGACTGAAGCTCTAGCGAGGCAGTGAAGGTGACTGAGGCTCTCGTGAGGCAGTGAAGGTGACTGAAGCTCTAGTGAGGCAGTGAAGGTGACTGAGGCCCTAGTGAGGCAGTGGAGGTGACTGATACTCTAGTGAGGCAGTGAACGTGACTGAGGCTAGTGAGGCAGTGAAGATGACTGAGGCTGCAGTGAGGCAGTGAAGGTGACTGAGGCTCTAGTGAGGCAGTGAAGGTGACTGAGGTTCTAGTGAGGCAGTGAAGATGACTGAAGCTCTAGTGAGGCAGTGAAGGTGACTGAGGCTCTCGTGAGGCAGTGAAGGTGACTGAGTCTCTAGTTAGGCAGTGCAGGTGACTGAGGGTCTAGTGAGGCAGTGAAGGTGACTGAGGCTCTAGTGAGGCAGTGAAGATGACTGAAGCTCTAGTGAGGCAGTGAAGGTGACTAAGGCTCTCGTGAGGCAGTAAAGGTGACTGAGGCTCTCGTGAGGCAGTGAAGGTGACTGAGGCTCTCGTGAGGCAGTGAAGGTGACTGAGGCTCTCGTGAGGCAGTGAAGGTGACTGAGGCTCTCGTGAGGCAGTGAAGGTGACTGAGGCTCTCGTGAGGCAGTGAAGGTGACTGAGGCTCTAGTGAGGCAGTGAAGGTGACTGAGGCTCTAGTGAGGCAGTGAAGGAGACTGAGGCTCTAGTGAGGCAGTGAAGGTGACTGAAGCTCTCGTGAGGCAGTGAAGGTGACTGAGGCTCTAGTGAGGCAGTGAAGGTGACTGAAGCTCTAGTGAGGCAGTGAAGGTGACTGAGGCCCTAGAGAGGCAGTGAAGGTGACTGAGGCTCTAGTGAGGCAGTGAAGGTGACTGAGGCTCTCGTGAGGCAGTGAAGGTGACTGAGGCTCTAGTGAGGCAGTGAAGGTGACTGAGGCTCTAGTGAGGCAGTGAAGGTGACTGAGGCTCTAGTGAGGCAGTGAAGGTGACTGAAGCTCTAGTGAGGCAGTGAAAGTGACTGAGGGTCTAGTGAGGCAGTGAATGTGACTGAGGCTCTCGTGAGGCAGTGAAGGTGACTGAGGCTCTAGTGAGGCAGTGAAGGTGACTGAGGCTCTAGTGAGGCAGTGAAGGTGACTGAGGCTCTCGTGAGGCAGTGAAGGTGACTGAGGCTCTCGTGAGGCAGTGAAGGTGACTGAGGCTCTAGTGAGGCAGCGAAGGTGAATGAATCTTCTAGTAAGGCAGTGAAGGTGACTGAGGCTCCACTGAGGCAGTGAAGGTGACTGAAGCTCTAGTGAGGCAGTGAAGGTGACTGAGGCTCTAGTGAGGCAGTGAAGGTGACTGAGGCTCTAGTGAGGCAGTGAATGTGACTGAGGCTCTCGTGAGACAGTGAAGGTGACTGAGGCTCTCGTGAGGCAGTGAAGGTGACTGAGGCTCTCGTGAGGCAGTGAAGGTGACTGAGGCTCTAGTGAGGGCAGGAAGGTGGTCTGAGGATCTAGTGAAGGAGTGAAGGTTACTGAGGCTTAGTGAGGCAGTGAAGGTGACTGAAAAGCTCTAGTGAAGGCCGTGAAAAAGTGGCACTGAGGGGTCTAGTGAGGCAGTGAATGTGACTGAGGCTCTAGTGAGGCAGTGAAGGAGACTTGAGGCTCTAGTGAGGCAGTTGAAAGGGGAAGTAGTCTAGTGAGCAGTGATGGTGGACTGAGGGATCTCGTGAGGCAGTGAAGGTGACTGAGGCTCCCGTGAGGGCAGTGAAGGTGAACTGAGGCTCTAGTGAGGCAGCGAGGTGATTGAATCTTCTAGTAAGGCAGTGAAGGTGGACTGAGGCTCCCACTGAGGCAGTGGAAGGTGGACTGAAGCTCTAGTGAGGCAGTGAAGGTGACTGAGGCTCTAGTGAGGCAGTGAAGGTGACTGAGGCTCTAGTTGAGGCAGTTGAATGTGACTGAGGCTCTCGTTGAGACAGTGAAGGTGACTGAGGCTCTCGTGAAGCAGTGAAGGTGACTGTGTGCACTCGTGAGGCCAGTGACAGGTGACTGAGGCTCTCGTGAGGCAGTGGAAGGTGACTCAGGCTCTCGTAGAGGCAGTGAGGAGGACTGAGGCACTCGTGAGGCCAGTGAAGGTGATGAGGCACTCGTGAGGGCAGTGAAGGTGACTGAGGCTCTCGTGAGGCAGTGAAGGTGAATCAGGCTCTCGTGAGGCAGTGAAGGAGACTGAGGGCTCTAGTAAGGCAGTGAAGGTGACTGAATGAGGCTCTTAGTGAGGTAGTGGTGTGTAAAGGTGACTGAAGCTCTAGTGGAGGAAGTGAAGGTGACTTGAGGCTCTACGTTAGGCAGTGAGGGTGACTGAGGCTCTCGTGAGGCTGGTGAAGGTGGACTGAGGCTCTCGTGAGGCAGTGAAGGTGATTGAGGCTCTCGTGACCCTAACGGGCAGTTGTATTGCTAGCCTCAATGAATGTGATATTCAGGCTCTATGTCGAAAAGGCAGGGAAGGTGACCTGAGGCTCGCGTTAGCATTAGGCAGTGAGGGTGACTGAGGCTCTCGTGAGGCAGTGAAGGTATGAGGCTCTCGTGAGGGCAGTAAGGTGGCGGCTGTGATGAGGCTCTCGTGAGGCAGTGAGGTGATGAGGTCTAGTGAGGCAGTGAGGGTGTGAATGAGGCATCTCTTGAGGCAGTGAAGGTGACTGAGGCTCTCGTGGACGGCACGTGAAAGGAGGACTGAGGCTCTAGTAAGGCAGGAATGGTGACTGAGGCTTAGTGAGGCAGTGAGGTGACTGAGGCTTCGTGAGGCAGTGAAGGTGACTGAGGCTTCGTGAGGCAGGTGAAGGTGACTGAGGGATCGTCGTTAGGCAGTGAGGGTGACTGAGGCATAGACTCGTGAGGCAGTGAAGGATGACTGAGGCTCTCGTGAGGCAGTGAAGGTGACTGAGGCTCTCGTGAGGCCATTGAAGGTGAATGAGGCTCTAGTGAGGCAGTTTGCAAGGTGACTGAGGCTCTAGTGAGGCAGTGATGGTGACTGAGGCTCTAGTGAGGCTGAAGGTGACTGAAGACTACATGAGGCAGTGAAAAGGTGATGAGGCTCTAGTGAGCAGTGAAGGTTGATGAGGCTCTCGAGAGGGCAGGTGAAGGTTGACTGAGGATTTCTCTGAGGCAGTGAAGGTGAACTGAGGCTCTCTTGAGGCAGTGAAGGTGACTCTGAGGCTCTCGTGAGGCAGTGAAGGTGACTGAGGCTCTCGTGAGGCAGTGGAAGGAGACTGAGGCTCTAGTAAGTCAGTGAAGGTGACTGAGGCTATAGTGTGGCAGTGAAGGTGACTGAGGCTCCTCTTGGAGGCCAGTGATGGTTGACTGAGGCTCTGTGAGCAGTGAAGGTGAGCCTGAAGCTCTTTGTGAGGCAGTGAAGGTGACTGAGGCTCTTGTGAGGCAGTGAAGGTGACTCGAAGCTTTAGTGAGGCAGTGAAGGTTGATGAGGCCCTAGAGGAGGCAGTGAGGTGACTGACGGCTCTAGTGAGGGCAGTGAATGTGACTGAGGCTCTCGTGTTGCAGTGAAGGTGACTGAGGCTCTGGGAGGCCAGTGAAGGTGGACGAGGCTCTAGTGAGGCAAGTGAAGGTGGGATGAGGCCTCTAGTGAGCAGTGAAGGTGACTGAAGCTCTAGCTGAAGGGATTAGTGAAAGTGATCTGAGGGTCTAGTGAGGCAATTGAATGTTTCTGGCTATCGTGAGGCAGTGAAGGTGATGGATGGCTCTAGTAGGCAGTGAAGGTGACTGAAGCTCTAGTGTGGCAGTGAAGGTGACTGAGGCTCTCGATGAGGCAGTGAAGGGGACTGAGGCTTCGTGTGGCAGTGAAGGTGACTGAGCCTCTCGTGAGGCCTGTGGAAGGTGATGAGGCTCTCGTGAGGCAGTGAAGGGTGAACTGAGGCTCTAGTGAGGCAGCGAAGGTGAATGAATCTTTAGTAAGGCAGTGAAGGTGTTGAGGCTTCACTGACGGCAGTGAAGGTGAATGAAGCTCTAGTGAGGCATGAAGGTGTCTGAGGCTATAGTGAGGCAGTGTGACTGAAGGTGACTGAGGATCATAGTGAGGCAGTGAATTTGACTGAGGCTCTCGTGAGACAGTGAGGTGACTGAGCTCTCGTGAGGCACGTGAAGGTGACTGGAGGCTCTCGTGAGCAGTGAAGGTGACTGAGCTCTCGTGTGAGGCAGTGAAGGTGACTCAGGCTCTAGTGAGGCAGTGAAGGAGACTGGGCTCTCGTAAGGCAGTGAAGGTTGACTGAGGCTCTAGTGAGGTTAGAGTGAAGGTGACTGCAAAGCTCTTGTGAGGCAGTGAAGGTGACTGAGGCCTCGTTAGGCAGTAGGGGGGCTGAGGCTCTCGTGAGGCAGTGAAGGTAGACTGAGGCTCTCGTGAGGCAGTGAAGGTGACTGAGGCTCTGTGAGGACAGTGAGGTGTCTGGAGGCTTAGTGAGGCAGTGAGGTGGACTGAGGCTCTAGTGAGCAGTGAAGGTGACTGAGGCTCTAGTGAGGCAGTGAAGGGTGTCAGAAGCTCTAGTGAGGCAGTTGTGAGGTGACTGGGCTCTAGTGAGGCAGTGAAGGGTGACTGAGGCTCTCGTGCGGCTGTGAATGTGACTGAGGTTCGTGAGGCAGTGAACGGTGACTGAGGCTCTCGTGAGGCAGTGAAGGTTGACTGAGGCTTCGTGTGATGGCAGGAAGGTGACTGAGGCTCTCGTGAGGCAGTGGAAGGAGAATGGAGGCTCTAGTAAGGAGTGAAGGTGATCTGAAGGCTCTGTGAGGTATGGGAACGGTGATGAAGCTCTAGTGAGGCAGTGAAGGTGACTGATGCTCTCGTTGGCAGTTGAGGGTGACTGAGGCTCTCGTGTGAGGCCAGTGAAGGTGACTGAGGCTCTGTGAGGCAGTGAAGGTGACTGAGGACTAAGTGAGCAGTGAAGGTGACGATGGCTCTCGTTAGGCAGTAGAGGGTGCTGATTGAGGGCTCTCGTGAGGCAGTGAAGGTGAATGAGGCTCTCGTGTGGCAGTGAAGGTGACTGAGGCTCTTGTGAGCAGTGATAGGTGACTGAGGCTCTAAGTGAGGGCAGTGTGGGTGATGAGGCTCTCGTGAGGCAGTGAAGGTGACTGAGGGCTCTCGTGAGGCAGTGAAGGAGGGGGGGGACTGAGGCTCTAGTAAGGCAGTGAAGGTGACTGAGGCTCTATTGAGGGCAGTGAAGGGGACTAGGCTCTCGTGAGGCAGTTGAAGGTGACTGAGGCTCTCGTGAGGCAGCATGAAGGGTGACTGACGGCTCTCGTTAGGCAGTGAGGCGTGCTGAGGCTCTCGTGAGGCAGTGAAGGTGACTGAGGCTCTCGTGAGGCAGTGAAGGTGACTGAGGCTCTCGTGAGGCAGTGAAGGTGACTGAGGCTCTAGTGAGGCAGTGAAGGTGACTCCGAGGCTTAGTGAGGGCCAGTGAAGGTGACTGAGGCTTAGTGAGGCAGTGAAGGTGACTGAAGCTCTTGTGAGGCTGTGAAAGGTGGACTGAGGCTCCTAGTGAGGCAGTGAAGGTGACCTGAGCTCTCGTGAGGCAGTGAAGGTGACTGAGGTTTCGTGAGGGCAGTGAAGGGGACTGAGGCTCTCGTGAGGCAGTGAAGGTGACTGAGGCTCTAGTGAAGCAGTGAAGGTGGACTGAGGCTCTTGTGAGGCAGCAGTGACGGAGGACTTGAGGCTCTAGTAAGGCAGTGAAAGTGACTGAGGTCTCTAGTGAGGCAGAAGTGACGGTGAATGAGGCCTCTAGTGAGGCAAGTGAAGGTGACTGTTGCTCCTAGTGAGGCAGTGAAGGTGACTGAGCTCTCGTGAGGCAGTGTGAAGGTGATGAGGCTCTAGTGATGCTGTGAAGGTGACTGAAAGCTTTAGCAATGAGGCAGTGAAGGTGACTGCAGGCTAGCAGACCGGCAGGTGATGTGACTGAGGCTCGAGTGAGGCAGTGAATGTGACTGAGGCTCTCGTGCGGCAGTGAAGGTGACTGAGCCGGCCCCTTGCTCGAGGCAGTAAGGTGAATGAGGCTCTGTGAGGCATGTGAAGGTGACTGAGGCCTAATGAGGCAGTGAAGGGACTGAAGCTCTAGTGAGGTAGTGAAAACAGTGGACTGAGGGTTAGTAGAGGCAGGGAATGTGACTGAGGCTCTCGTGAGGCAGTGAAGGTGACTGAGGCTCTAGTGAGGCAGTGCAAAGGGTGATGAAGCTCTAGTGAGGCAGTGAAGGTGATGAGGCTCTCGTGAGGCAGTGAAGCGGACTGAGGCTCTCAGTGAGGCAGTGTGAAGGTGACTGAGGCTTCGTGAGGCAGTGAGGGTGATCTGAGGCTCTCGTGAGGCAAGTGAAGGTGACTGAGGCTATAGTGAGGCAGCGAAGGTGAAAAGAATTTTAGTAAGGGCAGTGAAGGTTGGACTGAGGCTTCATGAGGCTAGTGAAGGTGACGAAGCTTAGTGAGGCAGTGAAGGTGTCTGAGCGCTCTAGTTGAGGCAGTGAAGGTGACTGAGGCTCTAGTGAGGCAGTGGAATGTGACTGAGGCTCTCGTGAGACAGTGAAGGTGGACTGAGGCTCTCGTGAGGGCAGTTTGAAGGTGATGAGGCTCTAGTGAGGCAGTTGATAGGTTGACTGGGCTCTCGTAGGAGTGATGGTGATTAGGCTCCGTGAGGCAGTGAAGGAGAATGAGGGCTCTAGTTAGGCAAGTTGAAGGTGACTGAAGGCTCTAGTGAGGTAGTGAGGTGATGAAGCTTAGTGAGGCAGTGAAGGTGACTGAGGCTCTCGTTAGGCAGAGTGGAGGGTGACTGAGGATCCGTGAGGCAGTGATGGTATGACTTGAGGCTCTCGTGAGGCAGTGAAGGTGACTGAGGCTCTCGTGAGGCAGTGAAGGTGACTGAGGCCTATGTGAAGGCATTGAGGTGATGAGGCTCTAGTGAGGCAGTGAAGGTGACTGGGCTCTAGTGTGGCAGTGAGGTGACTGAAGCTCTGTGAGGCAGTGAAGGTGAATGAGGCCTAGTGAGCAGTGTGAAGGTGACTGAGGCTCTCGTGAGTGGCAGTTGAAGGTGACTGAGGTTTCTCGTGAGGCAAGGTGAGGTGATCTGTGGTCTCTGTGAGGCAGTGAAGGTGATGAGGCTCTCGTGAGGCAGTGATGAAGGAGACTGAGGCTCTCGTGAGGCAGTGAAGGAGATGAGCTCTAGTTAAGCAGTGAAGGTGACTGAGGCTCTAGTGAGGTATGGAAGGTGACTGAAGCTCTAGTGAGGCAGTGAAGGTGGACCTGATGCTCTCGTGAGGCTAGGAGGGTGAATGAGGCTCTCGTGAGTGCAGTGAAGGTGAATGAGGCTCCGTGACGGAGTGAAGGTGACTGTGGCTCTAGTGAGGCAGTGATGGTGACTGAGGCTCTAGTGAGGCAGTGGAAGGTGACTGAGCTCTAGTAGGCTGTGAAGGAGACTGAGGCTTCTAGTTATGAAAGCAGTGAAGGTGACTGAGGCTCTAGTAAGGCAATAGTGAAGGTAAATGAGGCTCTAGGAGGTGTGAAGGAGACTGAAGCTCTAGTAAAGGCATTGAAGGTGAATGAGGCTCATAGTGAGGAGTAAGGTGCTGAAGCTCTAGTGAGCATTGAAGGTGACTGTGGCTCTCTCTAGTGATGATGATGAAGGTGACTGAGCCTCAAGTAAGCAGTTGAATATCGCTGACTGAGGCTCTAGTGAGGCTGGTGAAGGTGACTGAGGATCTCGTGAGGAAATGAAGGTGACTGTAGACTCTAGTGAGGCAGAGTGACGGTGAATGAGCTCTCGTGAGGCAGTGAAGGTGACTGAGGCTCAGTACGGCAGTGAAGGTGACTAAGGGCTTAGTTGTGGCAGTGAAAAAGGTGAACTGAAGCTCTAGTGAGGCAGTGTAGGGGACTGAGGATCTAGTGAGGCAGTGAAGGTGAGTCGAGGCTCTGTGAGGGCAGTGAAGGTGAATGGGCTCTCGTGAGAGCAGTGAAGGTGATGAGGCTCTCGTGGAGGCAGTGAAGGTGACTGAGGCTCTTGTTGAGGCAGTGAAGGTGATGAAGCTCTTGTGAGACAGTGAAGGTGACAGAGGCTCTCGTGAGGAGTGGAGGTGACTTAAAGCACTAGTGAGGCTGTGAGGTGACTGAGGGTCTAGTTGAGGCAGCTTGAAGGTGACTCAAGGGCTTAGTGAGGCAGTGAAGGTGACTGAGGCTCTCCCCACCCGTGTGGCAGTGAAGGTGACTGAGGCTCCCTCGTGAGGCAGTGAAGGTGACTGAGCTCTCGTGAGGCAGTGTAGGTGACTGAGGCTCTCGTGAGCAGTGAAGTGACTGAGGTTCTCGATGAGGCAGTGAAGGTGACTGAGGGCTCTTGTGACGGCAGTGAAGGTTGACTGAGGGTGGTCTAGTGTAGGCAGTGAAGTGGACTGAGGCTAGATGAGGCAGTGAAGGTGACTGGAAGCTCTAGTGAGGCAGTGAAGGTGACTGAGGCCCTAGGAGGCAGTGAGGTGACTGAGGCTCTAGTGAGGAGTGAAGGTTGACTGAGGCTCTCGTGAGGCCCAGTGAAGGTGACTGAGGTCTTGTGAGGCAGTGAAGGTGACTGAGGCTCTAGTTGAGGCAGTGAAGGTGACTGTGGCTCTAGTGAATCAGTGAAGTGGACTGAAGCTCTAGTGAGGGGGGGGACAGGCGGACATGACTGAGGGTCTTGTGAGGCAGTTGAATTGACTGGAGGCATCTCGTGAGGCAGTGAAGGTGGATTGAAGCTTAGGAGGCAGTGAGGTGACTGAGGCTCTCGTGAGGCAGTGAAGAGGGCTGAGGTCCCGTGAGGCAGTGAAGGTGACTGAGGCTCTCGTGAGCAGTGAAGGTGATTTGAGGCTTCGTGAGCAGTGAAGGTGACTGAGGCTCTGTGTAGGCAGCGAAGGTGACTGTGGTCTAGTAAGGCAGTGAGGTGACTGAGGCTCACTGAGGCAGTGAAGGTGACTGAAGTTAGTGAGGCAGTGAAGGTGACTGAGGCGATAGTAGGCAGTGAAGGTGACTGAGGCTCTAGTGAGGCTTGAATGTGACTGAGGGCCCTCGTTGATACAGGAAGGTGATGACTGAGGCTCTCGTGAGGCAGTGGAAGGTTGACTGAGGATCTCGTGAGCAGTGAAGGTGACTGAGGGCTCTAGGTGAGGCAGTGAAGGTGACTCAGGCTCCTCGTGAGGCAGTGAAGGAGACTGAGGCTCTAATAATGGCAGTGAAGGTGATGAGGCTCTAGTGAGGTAGTAGTGAAGGTGAGTGAGCTCTAGTGAGGCAGTGAAGGTGGGAGATGAGGGTCTCGTTAGGCAGTGGAGGGTGACTGAGGCTCTAGTGAGGCATGAGAGGTACTGAGGGCTCTCGTGAGGCAGTGATAAGGTGGACATGGGCTCTCGTGACGGCAGTGAGGTGCATGAGGCTCTAGTGCGGCGTGAAGGTGATGAGCGGCCTCTTATGAGGCAGTGACAGGTGACTGAGGCTCTATTGATGGCAGTGAAGATGACTGAAGCTCTAGTGAGGGCTGTTGAAGGTGACGGAGGCTCTTGTGAGGCAGTGAAGGTGACTGAGGCTTCCGTGACGGCAGTGAAGGTGACTGAGCTCTCGTGAGGCCAGGTGAAGGTGAATGAGGACTCTCGTGAGGCAGTGAAGGGCTCAGGCTCTCGTGAGGCAGTGGGACTGAGGCTCTAGATGAGGCGTGAAGGTGACTGAGGCTCTTGTGAGGTAGGAAGGTGACTGAAGCTCTTAGTGAGGAGTGAAGGTGACTGAATGCTCTCGGTTAGCAGTGACGGTGACCTTGAGGGCTCTCGTTGAGGCAGTGAGGTGACTGAGGCTCTCGGGTTAGGAAGTGAAGGTGAATGAGGCTCTAGTGAGGCAGTTGAAGGTGATAGGCTTAGTGAGGCAGTGAAGGTGACTGAAAGCTCTAGTGAGGCAGTGAAGGAGACTGAGGCTCTAGGGAGGCGTTGAAGGTGACTGAGGCTCTAGTAGGCAGTGGAGGTGACTGAGGCTCTAGTGAGGTGTGAAGGAGACTGAAGCTCTAGTGAGGATTGAAGGTGGACTGAGGTCTAGTGAGGCAGTGAAGGTGACTGTTATTAAGCTCTAGTTAGGTTTCTAAGAAGGTGACTGAGGCTTAGTGAGGCAGTGAAGGTGACTGAGCTCAAATGTAAGGCAGTGAGCAGGGACGAGGCTTAGTGAGGCAGTGAATGTGACTGAGGCTATTGTGAGGCAGTGAAGGTGGACTGAGGCTCTCGTGGAGGAAATGAAGGGGGGGGAACACACAGTGACTGAGACTTTAGTGAGGCAGTTGACGGTGACTGAGGTCTCTCGTGAGGCAGTGAAGGTGATGAGGCTCTAGTAAAAGGCAAGTGAAGGTGACTGAGGCTGTTGTGAGGCTGTGAAGGTGACTGAAGCTTAGTGAAGGCAGTGAAGGTGATGAGGCTCTAGTGAGCAGTGAAGGTGAGTTGAGTCTCTAGTGAGGCAGTGAAGGTGACTGAGGCTCTAGTGAGGCAGTGAAGGTGACTGAGGCTCTAGTGAGGCAGTGAAGGTGACTGAGGGTCTAGTGAGGCAGTGAAGGTGACTGAGGCTGTAGTGAGGCAGTGAAGGTGACTGAGGCTCTAGTGAGGCAGTGAAGGTGACTGAGGCTCTAGTGAGGCAGTGAAGGTGACTGAGGCTCTAGTGAGGCAGTGAAGGTGACTGAAGCTCTAGCGAGGTAACTCAGTAACTGGTAACTCAGAGATAACTCTGAGGCTGACAGTGGTCGCAAATAATAATAATTTTATTTTTTTTATTTGTTTTAATAAGTGATTTTTTAATCTGGATTAATGTTATATAATATAAGTACACACACACACACACACACACACACACACACACACACACACACACACACACACACACACACACACACACACATACACACACGCACACACACACACACGGATCTTTCAACCATAACTACCCCCTAACCATCTCTCCTCACACACACACACACACACACACACACACACACACACACACACTTATAAAAGCTTTAGACCCTAGTGTCAATTTCCGTATTTTATAAGCAGAATTGATAAGTGTTAGAATTACTATTGGTACGTTTTTTAGAATTACTGGTATTTATTAGCAGTATCCCCCCCTCACACCTCCCCAAACAACGAACACACACACACACATACGCACACATATACACACATTCACACACACCTTCACTACGCAAATACACACACACACACACACACACACACACACACACACACACACACACACACACACACACACACACACACACACACACACACACACACACACACACACACAGTCAGTCAGCAGACGTGGATCACAAGGCTCCGAGAACTTTAGTGGTTTTTAAGGCGTGCAACAACTGCTACAGTAATCAGTGGTAGTGACAACGTCAGGGTGAACAATCCTACGAGTGATAACCAGAGTTATTAGTTAAAAAAGTCGAGAGGAAGCCTGAAATCTTTAATATTTCAAAGTGTCAAACCGTTGGGTGGATAGTAGGCTTCTGTTGCTACACAGATTCAAATATACAAAGATTCAAGTGAGTGTGGAAGCGGGTGTTCAAGAATTTCGAGAGATTGGATAACAAGTGAAATGTGGGGCACCATACAGTGAGAGTGAAAAGTTAATAAGCAAAAGTAGAAAGGAAAAATATAATATATAACAAGGGAAGGTGGTATTAGGCCTGCTGAAACAGTGACGTCACAACAGTTGTGTGACATTATACATATAAAGTGTAACACCGAATGTGAAGTGTATTCCAATATAAGTGAAGTGTATTCTATCATAAGTGACATTGAGGGACGCGGGATGCATGAGCATATACGGTTATAAAGATCACAGGTGAAGAATTTTCAAAATAGTGATAGAAGGCTACGTCATCAGCATCTGGCAACTTGTCATCGCATCACTGCCAGCTTAAGTATCACTCACCTGTTGGGGTTGTTTTGGGGGTTCTGAATCCTGTCTTGCGTCACTGCTAGATACTGGTCACTCACTCCTGCAAGCTATTACCAGAATTAGAGCAGAAATAGCATAGATAAGGTGAAGATAGTGTTGACTAGCGAGGAGCAGCCTAGCGAGGGGAAGCCTAGTGAGGGTGACGTCAGACACTCCTAGAAGCTCAGACAAGCTAAATTTTACAACCTAATTACTTTTTGTGTTTTATAAGTAGAAGTGATAAGTGCTAGAATCACTGTTGGTAGTTTTAGAAATACGGGTATTACTACTGATATTTATTAGCAGTATGAATACTTAGAAGTGGGGGCACACATACACACGAGCACACACACACACACACACATACACATCTACTAGGCGAATACACACACACACACACACACACACACACACACACACACACACACACAGGGGTGGGTGGATTGCATTTTCTTGGACTGCAAGAAGGCGTTTGACACAGTTCCACACAAGAGATTGGTGCAAAAACTGGAGGACCAAGCAGGGATAACAGGGAAGGCACTACAATGGATCAGGGAAATACTTGTCAGGAAGACAGCAGCGAGTCATGGTACGTGGCGAGGTGTCAGAGTGGGCACCTGTGACCAGCGGGGTCCCGCAGGGGTCAGTCCTAGGACCAGTGCTGTTTCTGATATTTGTGAACGACATGACGGAAGGAATAGACTCTGAGGTGTCCCTGTTTGCAGATGACGTGAAGTTGATGAGAAAATACACTCGATCGAGACCAGGCAGAACTACAAAGGGTCTGGACAGGCTGCAGACGGGGCCAGCAATTGGCTCCTGGAGTTCAAAACCCACCAAGTGCAAAGTATGAAGAT
>NW_026501126.1:0-14972 GCF_026875155.1 Cherax quadricarinatus | reverse complement strand
TTCTTTCCTTGATGTTCATGTCCACCGCTCAGATACAGGTTTTCCTTTTCCGTTTACCGCAGGCCTATGCAGGGTTTGGCATGTACATTCATACTTTTCTTATCATGCTTCCCCTGTCAAGAAAAGTGATCTTATCTTCCAATCTCTCCATGCTCTCCGCATTTGTAATCCTCATTTCCTTCATTCAGAAATTTCCACCCCTTCATAATTCATTTTCCCCGTTTGGGCTACCCTTCCCGTTTCATAGACTTTGATAAACATAATTTCTTCTATCCCAAACTCTCTACTCCTGGAAACTCTTCTGTCCTCTGCCTTCCCTACATTTTCGGTCTTTCTAATCTTAACAGGTCTCTCCGTTCCTTAGACGTCAAGCTTACTTTCCGCCAGACTAACACTCTTCGCACTAATCTCGTTCATACCTCCCCTCACTCTACTGATGTTCCTGGTGTCTACTCTATTTGTTGTTCCTACTGGCCGATCTCTTTCTGACAGACTTAGGGAGCACAAAAGTAGTGTTAGGCTTGCCGACACTAACAATGCTCTTTTCGGCACAGAATTTAATGCCTCTCCCCAGTGGCAGCATGCAGCAATAAGGCTGCTCCTATATCTTGCCGTCCCCTGGGCCTATCCGAACTCCAGTGATGGCCAAATTGCAAGTACTATTGCAACAAAATGCAAGGAACCTATAGTAACATGAAAACTGACTTTGACGACAACGAAATGGACTAAATATGACAAAAGAGGGACCGGCATTCAAGTACCAGACCTGCTGCCAGACATGAACCAGACATCAGACGTTTTCCACTACAATGAAATAACTGACCTCCATATCAACTGTACCAGTGTTCAACGGGTAGACAATAGGGCAGAAAACCTAACAACAAAACTCCAAGGAAATGACAGGTCTGTAGGATTTTTTTCCCCTCAGTGCCAAACGAGGGAAAGAACTGAGCATTTAAACATGGCTAACCGGCATCCAAACACCAACTACTGCCAGACGTACAACTAGTGAGGTGAAGTTCTCATCTATACTGAGTTCATCTGTACTGACAGTAGCATCATATCTGCACCACCATCATATCTGTACCAGTGTTAACGAGAGAGAAACACAGGAGACATCGTCAAACCTACAATACAAAACTCCAAGGAAACTATCATATAGGATGGTTATCCCTCAGTGCCAGTCGTGGGAAAGAAGTGAATAGTTAAACAGCCAAGGTTAATGTTTTAGTAGCTGACCTATATTTAGCTGACCAGTGTACAGTGAGAGAATATAGGAGAAAACGCCAAATCTACCTATAAAACTCAAGAAAAGTTAAGTTGTAGGTGGTGTTCACTTAACTCAGTGCTTTTAAAAATGGCTGAGTCAGCAGACCAGGTCAGGAGTCAACAACACGATACAACCCCCGATAAATAAATAGAATTGAGGGGGATTTGGACGAATAAAACCATTTTAAGATTCATCCTGGGCCTGGGTCCAAGAGAGCATGTAGGCCAGAATGAATTACAGCAGTTTGATATGCTGAATGTTGAAGACAGAGTAAAACAACTGAAGCTAAATCATGTTTATAAAATTGCTCACAGTGTCCAGAATATCTGGCTGCCAATTTTGTCAAGGTTGGGAACCAAAGCAATCATGTACAGGGGAAAAGAGCACAACTTGTAGTACCCACAGTCAGTGGCAGCTTCAAACACCTTTTATGTACACAAAAAAGGAATGGAACAGACTAGTCTTTTTGTTTTTGATAAAAAGACGTTATCTTCTTATAGAATTTTTAAAGAAAATTTTTTATCCTTTATTTTTTAAAATTTAAAAAGGGTTTTAAAAAAAGGACCCCAAGGGAAAATTTAAGTCACTCGGCGGATTTTTTTGGGTTTTTCCAAATTTTCTCTACACTTATGGGGCTTTGTATGATAATCTATGAAAATGTATTTGTGTATCCCTAAATAAATTATTATTTGTCAGTCAGAAATCAGCCACCCTAAAATAGTTTTCTGTTTAAACTGTTTTTCCCCTACTTCCAATTTTAACAGTTCCCATCTGGTTAAATTTTCCAAATTAAACTTTTTTCCTTGTTTAAAAATCTTACCCCTTTGGCTTCGTCTCTGTAGTTGCCTTTCTCCCCATACATTTTTTAAAATGCTCCAAATTCGGAAATGTGACAAAAACCTGATTCCCCTTTTTTTTTTCTTCTCCCTTTCCTTTTTCCCTTTTTTCCTCGGGGTTTTCCCTTTTTCTTCTGCCTTGTGTTTTTTTTCCCTTTCCCATTTATTTTTCTTTCCCCCCCCCTCTCCCTCTGTGTTCTTCCCTTTACCCTCTGTGGGCCCCTGGCTTCTCCTTTTTCTTAGTTTTTTGGACGGGTTTCCCTTTTCTTATTCCCCCATTTAATACTTCCTTCCCCTCCCCCATACTTCTACAACAACAAACTACTCTCCCACAAACCCCCTTCCTCCCTTTTATCCCCGTTTTTGCTTTATTCTCGTTAGTGTGACTTTGAAAAAATGGCCCAAAGTGGCCCCGGAAACGTCGTCGTAATCCCCTCTCTTTATTTGCGGGTTATTTGTGTGATGTTAACACTAAAAAACGATTTTAACACCTGCAAAAATTTTTACCCCGACAACGCGTTAACTTTACAACAATGTTAACAAAAAAAATGTTATCAAAAACTATCATTGGGGAGTTCGACACGTGGATTGGGTTTAAAAAAATATCACGTAGGCTGGTGTATTTATAATTACGAAAATGTTTTGTAACCCCCCTTAAAAGCCGTGACCTATTTTCCTTGCTCACACTGTAAACTGACTGACTGGCCGCCACTTTACCATAGAGGGTTTTTGGGAATAATCCCCGGGTTTCAGTCAATATGAAAAAGGCAGTGACTCAGGCAGAGGGGTTTTGGCGTGGTCAACTGGCACGTGGTTACTGGTAAGGGTTTTCTATACGGAGAGCCGGGGGCGCAAACGTATTTTGCCCCGACTTAAACAAATTTCCCAAATTAGAGATGGCAGGTATAGGGGCTTTTGGGCTGATTTTCTATCCCAATGTCAAAAGTACACAACAATTTAAACATTAAAACAAATAAGTAGAACATTGGAATGGGGTTTTACGTAACGGGAAACTGAAATTTGCAATAAAAGGTTTATAATTTTGCACAATTTAAAAAATCAACAAATGAACATCGAATAAAGTTGAGTTTAAAAGTGAAAAAAAAAATTTTGATCGATCGATTTTTATTCATGGTTTTAGGGGAATTCTGGGAAAGGGAAATTTATACAAAAAAAAGAGTGTTTTAACAGAAAGGCAGATTGGGGTTGCACTCAAATCTGGGGACTTTAAAAATCTAAGAACGCGGAGGAAACATGAAACAAAAAAAAAAATTTCTTGAATACTGAAAAGTTGATACTGTAATTATTCATCTTTTCGGGTTTATTTACTTTTTAACCCCAAAACTTGCTGGGGGTGAGATTGCCTTATGCAGAAGGGTTTTGTCATCTCTGGGGGGAAATCAAACTCTGAAAGGCTTTGGTTTAACCATGCTGTTTTTTGAGGAAAATTTGAATTAGAAGCTAAAAATGTTTACTTGGGGATTTCTCAATCCCTGTCGTTTAGGGGGGGGAAATTAACGAATTCAGGTTGATCGTCTGACTGATTTTCAGGGGGAAAGAGAGTACGGGGATCGGGGAGGATTGTTAGAGTTGTCAATTAGTGGGGGTTTGGGGAACTTCATTATCACCCTTTTTCTAACTTATATGATCAAATGGATTCTTTATACGGCCAGACAAATTTCTCTTAACCTATACTTATTACCAGTGATTTTGTTCAACTACTCGAAAAGGGAACCAAAAAAACTTTTGATCAAGCTTTGGCTTTGGGGCAGACGTTTTGTTAAATTTAAATCAGTTAAAACTCTCGAACCTCCTTTGATTTTGGAGGGGCTTTGCTCAAAGTGTTTGCGTCTTTTTAAATTCAGCTGTTAAATTTATAAATGTTTTCACGGTTCTTCAAAAAAACACTTTGAGCTAAGCTGGTACGAGTTTGTTTGAAATCTCAGGGTTGAATTTGGTTTGGGATTAGAAAAATAAAACCCCATAAGGCAAACGTTTTTCTAACCTTTCAAGCATAATGTGGAGTGTCCTATAAAAAACATTGAAAGCGAATTTTTTGCCCCATGCCTTTCAGGTATAACTTAACCCCAAAATTTTCCTTTTTGGGGATTGATAGTGGCCCAAGACTTTCAAGTATTTTCTTTTTGGTTCTTTTGCAAACCCATTGCTGGCAGGAAAAAGGGGAAACAATGGTGGATTTAGAGTCTTTTTCAAGGTGCACAAATTTTAAAAAATTTTTCTTTTACAGAATTCACCTTTTTAAATCTTTTTTACGGGGAAATTAGGAGGGGGTTTTCCCTTTGCAGTTTAATGCGTTTTTTAAAATTTTTTTTAGCTCTGTTTTCGGCAGTTTATCTGCAATAGGAACTAACTCACAAATCTGGTAAAAATGGTTACCATAACCACAGAGTTTGTTCCCTTTGGGAGGGGAACATTAAAAATTATTTTTAACAAATCTAGGGGCAACTCTTTCCCGGGTTGGGCGTGTTGGTTATCTTGGTTGGGTTAGGCCCTTTAGAAATTCCCTTTTATGTTGCTGCAGAACTCCCTTTTCTTAACATATCAGAAATATAGTTGCCATCGAGGCCAAAGTATTTAAATTTCTGGCTTTTTTTAACTGAACGATCCATACCAGGGTGTGCAACCCCTTTGGTCATCTGAATTTGTGAAAGGGTACATTCATTGTGACTGGGGGGAATTACAAATGGTATACTCTTCTGTAGGAGTTCCCCAACCGGTTTCAAATTTTCAGTAATTTTTGGGTTTCCCATGAAAAAAGGTCACTGAGGGTTTGGCTGGGGGCCCTTACAGTCAGAATAAAAAATTTCCCTGGGCAGGAACGAATCACACCAGACCCCCAGGGGATTTTTTCGTTGAGCATTTTTTCATCTTAAAAGGAAAACTAAATGGAGGGTCTGCAGTTACTTTTACTAAATGTCGCGATAAGGAATCTGCAAATTTCTTTTGGGAATTGCAGGTAAATGCCCCAAAGGGGGGGTTTGAACTCTTGGATAGTCAAGGTCCATCTAGCAAACCCTTTCCAGTAGGTTGTTTTTTTCTGGAAAAAAAAGGGTTTTCAGTGGAGCATGTCTGTCAAGACATAAACGGGTTTATTTGTTAAATAATGTCTGGAAAATGGTTTAAAAGACCTTTAATATTCCCTAAAGCTTTTTCCCTCAGTTTTGTTATTTTACGTTCGCCTTTTTTAAGGACTGGCTGCAAAGCAACGCGTTGTACTTCCCATGGGTTTCTTTTGAGCTAGTAGGCCCCTATCCCAAATTAAATTTGAAATCAGTTTTTAAGATAGAAGGGTTTAAAAAAATTTCTGGAAATTTTCAAAATTGGGCAGATGTTGTTTTCTTTGAGAGTTTGGAATGCTCTTTTTTGACGGAAGGTCCAAAAAAAAAAGGGAGCATCTTTTTTAAAGGGAAAACTCAGTTGGGAGGAGCGCTAGGAAGAAAAAATTGGCAAAAAAAAGATCTAAAAAAACCCTGTAACCCCCACAAAGGATCTTCGGCTTTCGCGTTTTGGGAGTTGGAAAATTTATACTGCGTTACTTTATTTTGGTCAGCGTAACCCCTCTGGGAAAGTGACTACGTAAACCAAAAAAACCTTAATTTCTGATCTGAAAAAAATTGACTTTTTAGACGTTTGATCTTTTTTTTTGGCTTCTTAACCCTTAAACCAAGAAAACTACATAAGTTTTTCAAGTGTGTATCCATCTTTAGACATGCCGTTTAGTCATCTAAGAAACCCCAAAAGGGCATTACCTTTGAGACCTCAAAAGATATTAGTCATGAGCCTTTGGGAACGTGATGGGGGAAAGTTTCGTAATCCAAACCCCTACGGGGGGAAAGATAAGCCCGGGTGGGAGGGGAAAAGAATGCATTTTGGCTTTGGCTGTCCTGAAAAAGGGAGGGCCCTTCCCCAAAACCCTTGTAAAAATTTTTTTGGGTTTTTGAAAAAAATTGTTCTACTTCACCCCCAAAATCATCATGTCGGGAGCAGGGAAAAGGCAACATCATCAGCAGGATTGTCTTTTCCGGGGATGTTTAAAGGGCCTTCAAAGGTTTTGTAAACGGGGTTGGGTTTGTATTCTTTATAAACCCTACTGTCACCAGGGGAGGGTTTTGACTGGGGCGCTCAAACCCCCCCAAATTTGGGAAGAAGGGGCCCGGGTTCGGGTTTTGTTTGAGAATTGGAAGAATAAACCTTGGTTTTTGGGTTTTTTTTTGAAAACCCAAAAGATATTGTTTCCTCTACGGGTTTTTTGCGGTTGGAACGACCAAAAAAAAGCCCTAGAGTACTAAAGGGTTTAGAGGCATTGCATCAGATGTGTCTTTTCCAGTATTCTATGATAAGAAACAGTGGGAAAAAGATCTGGGTATCTTCATCAGTACGACGTCTCTTAGGGTAACTATCGGGGAAAAATTAATTGAAATTTTTGGCCCAGGAAACCACGGTTGTAACAATTTCCCCCCGACAAATGGTTATGAATGTATTTTAAAATTTTCTACGAGGTGTAAAACGCCCTTTTTCACTGGTTTTTGGTGATCTTTGAAAGGGGTTGACGACCACAAATTTTGGTCTCTGTGGCGCAAAAAGAGGTGGTGCGGGACTGAGGCATTTGTTTGAAAATTCTTTGTTTCAAGGGGAAAGTACCCTGGGGGCCCAAAGGAACGTACTTGTTTTTAAGGTGTAAGTGGTTCCATCGTCCCAGTTGGAGGAGGGACCCTCATAACCCAAAAGGGAAAGAGGGGGGCCCTTAGTTCTTTTAAATTGCTCCAAAAGCTGCCAATTTAGCAAACGATCTGTGGAGGGTTTTATCCTCGTAAGGGCCCAAAAGATGTTGTTTGGCAGCATTAAATAAATGATGTTTAAATTTTTGGTCTAATCTAACAGAAAAATTGCCCCTAAAAAGATTCTTTAACTCAGGGGTTTTGTAGCATTCACTTGTTCCCTTAAGAAGGGACATATGGTCAGTGTTTTTACTGGGGAAAAGGGGAAGGAAAAACAAATTCATTTCCCTCATATTGTGCCCCAATTTGTAAAAATTCCAAAGGGCTGGCATATCAAGGAGTCAACAAGTGAACAGCAGCAGGGGGTTTCGATAAAGAGTTTTCCTTTAGCAAGTCTGATAAGTTTTTTCCCCCTGAAGGGGGCCCTTTCAATTTGGCACTAGCAGGGAGAACGAATGGCTGAAAAACCATGCTTAAAGGGTTTATGTACAGGGGCCATTGAAAAAAGGAAAACGCAAAAGGGGAAATCAGAGTCTAACTTTAGTATCTCGGTTTATCGGGGGTGGGTTTCGGGTCAGTCGCAAAGGAACTGTTGAGGGACTGAGCGGGGAAAACATTTCCCCTGAGAGGCCCGGAGTGCCCGACTTCACTACAGTATCCCCTTAAAGGTATGTGAGACAAATGGCAAAGTAGCACGGGGAAAACAAAAAAGGGCAAAAAAAAATTGAACAATAAAATGATTAAAATTTAAAAAATTGAAAAAAAAAGATATACAACAAATTTTGCAGGGGGAAATAAAAAAAAAAAATGTCAAAGGGATACACTGAAAGGGGGGAAGGAAAAAAAAGGGTTTTAAAAAAAATTTACATTAAAAATATACAAGAAAAAAATATTACTGGGATAAATTTTAAATGCAAAAGGGAGCTGTTTTATCTTGCTAAAAAAGGGAAAAAAATTTAAATTAAATTTAAAATTTTTTAAATCCAAAGAAAAAGTAAAAAAATAAAATTTTTAAAAATTGTTAACGGGGAAAATTTTAAGTATTTTTAAGAAAAAGCTTTGGCAAAATTAAAATATAAATCAAAAAAAATATCAAGAAAAGAAAATAATTCACTGCGAACAAGTGCCCCAAAAAAAAAAAGTGTTTGAAATAAACACGGGCCCGTAATAAAAATGTCACTGGGAAAAAATCGGTTAAATAAGAAATTAAAATATGAAAAAAAAAAAATATTGAAAACCCTTTTAAATCTTAAAATTTTTAATTTAAAACAAAAAAAATTTACTCAAGCGAGTAAAGAAAAATTTACTTAAAAGTAATTAAAAAATTTTAACAAAAGCGAATTTGTTCAAAGAAATTTTTAAAAAAAATGAAAAAAAATAAAACAAAAGGGAAAAAAACGGGGGGGTTAACCCCTTACTGTGGGGAGGGGACTTCATTATTATTAAAATATTCTTACACAAAAACCTGCTGTGACTGATACGAAAATACCAAAAAAAATCTTGCTGTGGAAATGATAAGACAAAAAATTTTCTGGCAAAATAATGGGACACAGTCTGCGAAAAAAATAAAAAATTTGAGGAATGAAAACATTCTGGCATTTCGAAAAAAAAAAACACAATAGAAATATATGGATAATTTTGGGATACTTGGGGGGTTTTTCACTGCGTGAAAAACAAAGGGCCCAATTTCTGGGAATTAAAAAGCGGGAAGAATACAATAAAAAAAAAAAGGGTTCCCCTTCAACAGAGTGACCCGAAATGGGACATTTTTTTAATAATTTCTTCTACAGACAGGGGTAAACATAAAAAAAAACACAGGGAAAAAAAAAAATATTAAGGGCGAGTGAAAAACACTGAAAATTATTGGGAAAAATTAACGAGGAAAGAAAAACTGAAAAACAAGGGTTTTGAGTACACAGAAATTTCTATTTAAAAGTCTCACACACGCAAATTCTTTTTAAAAGCAAGGAAAAAAAGTTTTCTTAAAAATTTCATGAAATTGTAGGGAAATCAGGGTTTATTACTGGTGATGAGGGTTTGGGGCTTAGGTTGTCCTTGCGCGGTTGGGACTGACCTCCCACACCCATGTTGTTGGAAAAAAAATGCGCTCCCCTCGGGTGAATCCCTAATTGGATTTTATCGGGGGGGGCCCCACCCACAATCTCTTGGGCCAATTAGGGGAGCCAAAAAAAGTAGTTTTGGCCCGGGGAAAAGGGTGCAAAAAAACCACAGGTAGATGAGGTGGGTGTCCCGGGGGGTTTGGGGGGGTTTGGGGGTGGAGGGGAAAAGAGTTTTTGGGGGGGGGAGACTTTTCGTGGGGGGATGCCCGCACCCCTCTACCCCGAAGGTGGGGTTTATAAGCCACTCTATGCCCCAGGGAAAGGTTAAAACCCCTTTAGCATCCAAAAAGGGGCACAAAAACGATATAGACAATTTCTTCGAGGGAAATTGGCTTTCTTTTTACTGCGTGGCTTACTTCTCTCTCTCAGCTGGGTTAGAAACTGGGTTGGCTGTTTGGGTTTTCCCCCCCGGGGAATGGTGACTGGAAGGGGTGTTAAAGTTTCACCCAAAACAAAGGAGGAGCATTGGATGACAGGAGAAAAGGCCTTTTGGGTGATAGGCTTGGGTGGGGTTCCCCTTCCACAGTTGGCCCTTTTGACGGCTTAAATTTAAAAATCCCGGGGCAACCCCCCGGAGATTGAAGCAAAATTTGCACACCCAACTAAGCCCGGAAGCTTGGGAAAAGGCCCGCCCAAAAGGCTGCAGGCCCGGAGGTGGTGCGTTTAGGGTAGTAGCTGGTGGGGGAGAGTTTTACCTTTGGGCCCCGCCCGGCTACGCAAAAAAACAGCCCTTTTTTTAAGTCTTGAATTACCCCTTTAAAAAAAATTTTAAACCAGCTCCACACCGGTGCCCCATTTTTCATGTGGGAGTTCGGGCCCCCGGGATTGGTAAAAAAAAATACTACGTAGGTGGGGTTTGTACGTTTTTAAATTTCAGATAATGTGTGTAAGCCCCTTAAAAGCCGTGACCTATCTCCTTGCCTACACTCGTAACACTGACTGATGGCCGCCACTTTTCCCATAGGGGTTTTGAATTTAAAGCCAGGTCGCTCAATATGAATAGACAGTGACTCAGGCAGAGGGCGGTTGGTCAAAGAGGGCAAATGGCACAGGGTTAAATGGTAAAATGGTTTTTACTACTGAGAAAAAACAACTTTGGGAAAAATAATTGGGTTAACGCACCAAAAAAATGGAACCCCCTGAACAATGTTTACTTTCCCAAAAATATTAAAAAAAAACCAAAAAAAAAAAATGTCAGCACCAAAAAAAAAATGTTAATTAAAAAACAATGGCAAACCCCAAACAAAAAATGTTTAAGACCCTTAAAATTGTTAACATAAAAACAATGGAAAAACCAAAACCAATTGGGAAAAAACAAGAAAGGGTTTAAAAACCAACAAAGATGTTAATTTCCAACAACGTTGTTAAAAAGAAACAAAAAAAAATGTTAACAAAAAACAATGTTAACAACAAAAAATTTCTAAAACCAACGATGTTGACAAAGAAGACCAAAGTTAACTCCATCCACGATATTAAAACCAGCAACAAAGCTAACAGCAACAATTTTTGTCAATTAAAACTGTTTTAAAATTTTCAACAAAACTAACACTGGAGTTTATTGGAGAGAGTTCCGGGGGGCAAAAGCCCCCCCGGGCCCCGGGCCCGTGACCAGGCCTCCCTTTGGGCAGTTTTTCCCCGGTGGAACCCCCACCGTTTGATAAACCCCGGTACCCATTTTTTGATTTGGGGGAAAATAGACAAAAAGGGGGAAAAGAAACACGGGCCCAAAAGTTTTACCCCTGGTGGGAATCGAAACCCGGCCCTCCAGGGGGAAAGCGGAAACGTTAAACCCCCAAAAACCACCAGAGCCCTAACAACACTAACAAAAAATGGTTTAAAACCAACAATTTTTTACACCCCAAAAAAAATGTTAAAAAAATTGGAAAAAATGTTAAACCCCCAAAAGCAATGTTAACATTACAACATTTAAAAAGAACAACACAAATTTCTAAAAACCAACCACGGGTGTTTTTTCACCAAAATAACAATGTTTTTCCCAACAACGGTTTAGCATTAAGGAAGTCAAAACCATGAAAAAAATGTTAACACCCGCCCAAAAATGTTTAAAACCTTTAAAATTGTTTTCATTTTTAAAAATTTTTTACACTAAGAAAAAATGTTAAAAAAAAACAATGTTAAAAACCCGCAAAAAGTGGAAAAAAACAACAACAGTGTTAACACCCAAAAGCCCTTGTTAAAACCAAAAAACGATTTTTAACAAAAAAAATTTTTAATAAAAACAAAGGGTTAAAAAAACGGGAACGATGTTAACCCCCAGCAACAATTTCTAAAAACCTACAACGATGTTTTTATACAAATGTTAAACAACAACAACGATGTTAACATTAAAAATATTTACAAAACAATGTTAACATTTGCAATATTATTAAAACATACATACTAACCCAACCCAAAAATTTGTTAACACCAACCGATGTTTAAATCAGCAACAAAGGGTTTAAAAAGAGCAATGTTAACACTTAAAAAAAAGTTTTAAACCAGCAAAATGTTTAAACCAACAACAAGTAAAAAATTACAACAATTTTTGCAACAAACAAAAATGTTTTCACCCAAAAAACAAATGTTAACACCAAAAACGATGTTACTGAACAATATTTTACAATCAATGAGTTAACAAAACAGTGTGTTAAAAACTAACAACGATGTTAATTTCCAGCAACTTTTTAACACCCGAAAAGATGTTAACATTAAAAAACCCATGATAAAAGATTTCAAAAAATATTAAAACCAAGGGCGAAGGGCCCCACACGATGGGTCACAAAAATCAACAATTTTTAAAAAACCCAAAAACAATGTTTACTCCAACGGGGCACTGTTAACATTAAAATACAGCGTTAACCCCCAAAAACAATGTTAACATTTAAACATTAATTTGAACAACAATATTAACCCCCACTCAACAATGTTAAAAACCAAACCCGTTTTTAAGGGATTACAATGTTAACACCAAAAATTTTTACTAAACCCCCATTTTGTTTAACACCCCAAAAAACTGTTTTCCCAAAAACAGTTTTTAACATTACAACAATATTTAAAACCCAAAAATAATGTTTTTGTGTAATGTTAAGATAAATTTTTTGTTATCTATTTCAGTAACAAATTTTTAACATTAAAAAATAAATCACCGGGTTTCTGCAGGAGGTGTTAGGAAAATGGTTTGGTTTTGTCAGCCCTGTTTATTGTGGTGCCACGTAAACAGGTGTGTTTCAGTTGTGGTGGGTGAGGGCAGCCCGCAGGTTCAGGTAGGTCAGGGGGTCCCCCAGGGGTCCCATCAATTTTCAAACTCCAACCCGGGAGGAGCTGAGGGGGGTGGTAGGAGAGCAGCGCGCTTCTCACACGGTCACACTTTTCGTAAATTGTTTTTCAGTATTGAAAAAAGTGAGCTATTTTTTTGGGAAATTTCTGAAAAACATTTAGGGTTTTCAAAGGGGTCGAGCCATGGTTGTTGTGTTCATACCAGAAACTTTTAGGAGATGAAACCCTTCCCGTGCAGGTTTTTCAGGTACTTTCTAGTACCCGGTGCAAGCAACCCCAAAAAAAAAAATCAGAACATTCTGGTTTCTTGTTCATGTCTACCACACCTGACCCCCTGCCCCTCTTTCCCGCACCCCTCTCCATAAATGAAGGGTGTAGCTGAGGCAAGTGTAGTGAGGTAGGTTTTAAGTGTAGAATACTTTTGGGTTTTTAAGATTGTCCAATTTGAGAGCAGCGAAGTAACTTGTATTTTCCCTTTTTTGAGGAGCTGAGTAACCCCTCCTTGATCCCCAGCCCCCGTCCTGTTGGTCTTTAAAAAAAGGAAAAGCTGAAAACCTTCTTTTTTAAAGGGAAACACAATTGTTTAAAGGGTTTTTGTCAGTTGTCTACAGTGTTTTTCTTCAAATTTAAATGATTTAAGTGAAAAGGGGTTTTAAAGGGTTCTTGTATATTGCATTAACATTTTGTTTATGGTTTTCAGTTTTTAAACCTTTTCATTCCCTTTCTTTTTAGCTTCATGGTTTGGGCGCTCTTTTAATTTAAATTTTTGTTTTTTCAGTTTTTTTTGAAATTATAAAAGGGCTCCCCTGTGAGTGAAGGGGATGTTAATTTTTTGCCCCCCAGGGTCGTTTGGGCCCAAACTAAAACAAAAGAATCAAATTCATTTGGGAGTCTTAAGTGTTCATGAAAATTCTTTTAACTTTTTCACCCTTTTTTTCTGTCTTCAGTATTTTGTTATTCCTGTTTGTTTGGTTATCTCCGGTGGTTTTATACGAAAGAATTTTGCTTAATTTTTCCAGAAAATTTCCCTGTATTTTTGCATGTTTTCACAGTATTTTCTGCGGGATTGTTCTCCTAAAAATTTTAAATCTTTCTGGTCGGAAGTGCACAGAAAAACAAAAGTTTGAAGTAATTAAATTTCTTGCCCTTTGAATCTGGGCTTGTTTTTTAGAATTTCATTGTTTAAACAAAGGCCCCGATTATTAAATTAAAATCTTGCAAAGCTTCCAAAACGTTTTTGGAAGGAATTTTTCCCTTTAATTTTATAGCTTTCTTCTGGATCAGTCGGTTCCGGGAAATTGTTTTGGTTTGGAGGTCATTGTTGGGTCCCACGTACCCACAAAAGAAGATCGTTAATTTTTAAGCCCTAATATTCCCCTTTTCCACCCCGAGTCCAAATTTATTTAATTAAATAACTTTACTAGAGTAGGGCTTGCCAAATGCCAGCCAGACCTTTTAAGCCCAAAATTTTTTTGTTTGGGGGAGAGGAAAATACCTTGTTGTTGTGAGAAGTGCTTTTAAATGATGGGATGCTGTAGTTGTAAAAAAAGTTTTAAAAAAGGGTTTTATAACTTATATTTCACCTTTACCTCCCCGTTGTTCCCCTGTTTGACCTCAATTTTCTACAAAGATTTTGTCTACTTTAAGTTTCAAGTTTTAGTGATAAAAAGGACGGGGGTTTACATGCGATACTTTGAAAAACCTCATTTAAATTTTTTCACGACTGTCTTTTTTCATGAGACTTTTTATTTCATCACCCCCAAAATGTTTTGTATGTCTTGTTTTCCAAGACTTTTCCTTCATGAAAGTTGTCCGTTTCAAAACATTCTTTTGCTGGAAATCTTTTCCTTTTACTTCGCCTTTGGGCTCTCCCCTAAACCTCTCCAGATGGTTTTTAAAGGGCAACCCGTTAAACCAAATCCGCAGTTTCATATATTTTTAAATTTTAAAATTTATTAGTAATTGTAAGTTGGGCCTTTAAGGATAAATTTTTTCATGTTCTTAATTGCAGTATGTAGTACTATCTGTTTTAATGGTGGTTTTAAACCCTAGTGGATCACCCGTATGAGTGCGTTTTACACGCTACTTTGTTTCTAACATACCGTTGTGACACATCAAAAAATTTGATCCATCAGCATTCTATCCCAAACAATTTTTTTTTTTTGGGGTGTTAAAAAAATTTTTTTTGCATTGTTTTCCCTTTTGAGGTTATAAATTTAAAGGGGTTCAGGTCTGTCAGAAAAGGGGTTTTTCTGGGGGTTCCCCCGGGAAAGTCTTGTTTTAAAAAGACTTTTTGCCACAAGATGTTAAAAGCCCTTTGGGAAAGTTTTATAAACCATTAAAATTTTCCCTTTGATGAATCCCATCATGTATTAAAATGTTTTTTGGAATAAAATTTTGATGGTTTCCCTTTTTGTTGTGTTTTCAACACTAGAGGGTTGGAAGGCTTGCACTGATGCTCGTTACAACACTTGTACTAAGTTGTGTCACAAAAAAACATTTTTTATGGTTTGGGAAAAAGCGGCACTGATGTTGTGTTACAACAATTTTATGGTGCAAAACCCTTTTTACGGGTGGAGTGTCACAACACAAACTTAATGGTGGAACACCCGCCTGTTTCTTTAAAAAAGGTTTTCTTTTTTTGGTGGACAAAACCTCAAGTGCCAAAAGGGAAAACAATGTGGGGAAATTTTTTTTATTTCAAAACGCAAACCCAAATTTATTAGGTGGG